>JACCGJ010003112.1:0-19663 GCA_013407085.1 Atriophallophorus winterbourni
AAATTTTGGAATTCGTATAGGACACTTTATTGAGCGTTCAGCAAGAGTATTTATTGGTCCGACGCTGTTGACGTCGCATTTTTGTCGTTTTTTAAACAACCTGAGATATTTTCGCTGATGACTATGTGTCAGTCTCCGATGATTTTGCAATGGAACGCTGCAATTTGACAACATCAACGTCTCCGGGGATGGCACAATCTTACGTTATCCGGTAAACTCTTTCTGTAAAGATTTAGTTCGGATCGGACAGCATCTGCCATACTTCTTGACAAAAATGTAATCTTATTTGTATTTGAGCACTTCCCTTGATAGTTCAGCGAGCAAGTTATTCAGTATATGTCGACGAGTACAGAATATGAGGAGTCGATAGTCTCGTCATTATGTGAGCACCGTTTATAATCTTCCATTTTTCTTTCATAAACCGTTGTGGCAGGAACGTCTAGCAGAATACTACTACTTGATCCTGCTTGATCCCGACCATTCGGTGTTCGTTGAATTTCCCATCAAGGTACGTCAACAGGTATACTGTGGTAAGTCACATTGTGCTCGGAGCAAATACGAATTGAGTAGGGCATTTTCCATGTCCCTTCCGTTGGCAAAAGTGATCCTGAGTAAACGTGATTTGTCTAAGTTCAGGGACTTCGGGTGACAAGCGAGCCGAGTTACCGACGCAAGGTGTATACCATCTAAGCCAATTCTATTTCAAAAATATCTAACCAATGTGAGATGGAAGATGGATAACCGCCCTAGGCCGATACTGGTAGAATTCAAGTACCAGGCGGATCGGGATGCGTTATTGTCTAGGGCTGAATACATCGCCACAACAACTCTAGACAAGCTTCAGGTTAAGCCAGACAACCCTCCATCTCATATTAGACAAAACCCTTCCGCTCCACATAGGAGAAACTTCGCTTTAAGGACATCTGCTATTCGTAAGACTGATGCAAACCGTAGCGCTAGTGAATCCGTTAAGATCTTACCGAAAAACTCATCGCTACGAGTCAGGCTGTCCGGATTAGACGACGTTGACGCGCTTATCGAAAATGAAGATGGGAGCCAAGCAAATTTCTCCAGTTGTTGCTCTTCGATAGAGGCGGCCTCAATCTTTAGTCAACGGTCCGTAACACCCATGCAAGAGGTCGTTGAACCAGATACTCCTGCTTTAAGTAGCACGCCAAAAAACGTGCACCTCCCTCGGGTGCTTCGACCGAGGGCCAATCAGGGTTAGTTTCAGAAGCACGCAAAACCAGCGCCCCAGTGCTGTACGCTAATGTGTGCAGCATAAGGAATAAGTGGGCTGACCTCTCTCTTCGTGTGGCTGAGTTGCACCCCCGGGTTATAGCGCTTTCTGAGACATGGCTGTCTGCGCTTGACGATGTGCCAACAAACATCAGCGAGCAGTATCTCGTCATTAGATGCGATAGACCTGGCGACAGGAGAGGCGGTGGCGTTGCACTCCTCCTAGAGTATGGCTTGCACAATACAGGAACGGGTATATCCCTAACCAGTGAAAACGTCCAAGTTGTTACGAGTATCCTGACTTGCTACAAGTCAGCCCTCGCAATTGCTTGTGTCTACGTCACACCCAGTGCAGCCCAGCAGGAGATTACACAGCTGATTGAGACGCTCGACAGGTTGTTTCAATCAGCTCCCAGCGTACTCATCTTAGGTGATTTCAACCTCCCGGACATAAATTGGGCCGTCTCTGTAGGTTTAGTCACCAAGCAATCCGAAATGTTTCTCGAATGGCTCCATGATCATGCGCTGCATCAGCATGTGAGTGATCCTACGAGGTTTCGTAATGGATGTACTCCATCCACTCTCGACCTAGTATTGTCGTCCCAGCCCGAAGCCGTTAGATTCTTAAAATACCTACCACCGCTCGGCAAAAGCGATCACGTAATGATAAGCTTCGAAGCGGTACTGCGGTTTCACAAACCTACTGCTCGCCCTAGACGAAATTTTAGGCTTGCAGACTGGGATTTTCTTCTACAGACTTCAAAATCTTTCTTTCAGTTCTCTAACGATTTTAATGTAAGTGAAAACTGGGATAGAATTTGTAAATATCTTAAGGAGTTACAAGACAAGCACGCTCCGCTGCAAGTCGTGAAAAAGCATCATAGGCCGCCCTGGTGGACTCCTCGAGTTCGTCGGTCTACCCGAAAACGAGATCGTTTATGGCGGCAATATAAGCTATCTCTTACTTCTGGTTCTTGGGTCCGATACAAAACCGCTCGGAACTCTTGTGTTAAAATACAGCGTTTGCTCAAACAGGAGTTTGAGTTATCCTTAGCTAGGGATGCTAAATCCAATCCCAAAAGATTTTATAGCTACGCTCAATCGAAAGGAAAAACCAGGGAAAACATTGGAGATTTAAATCTGGAGGACGGAAAAGTAGCCGATACCGACCTGTCTAAGGCGAGTGCCTTCTCTAGGTTCTTCAGTGGCGTTCAAAGACGTGATAATTCGTTAATTGCTCCGTCTAGCTCGTTTAATCTTCTACCTGGCGCTCCTGCACTAGATGAGTTGTCCTTCATGGAATCCGAGGTGTATGAAGCACTTATCCATGTTCGCGTCAACAAAGCTGAGGGACCAGACGGTATCCACTCGATTATGCTAAAGAATCTTGCCCCAGTGCTTACAGAACCCTTATGCAAGCTCTTCAATTCATGCTTGAACATGGGAGTGGTTCCTAGTGAATGGAAAGAAGCTATAATCGTGCCAGTACACAAGGGTGGTTGCAGCTCAACTGTTGGTAACTATAGACCTGTCAGCCTGACTAGCATCGCCTCGAAAGTAATGGAAAAACTGCTGCGTGACAAAATCTGTCAGCATCTTTGTCGGCATTCTCTACTGAGTGTAACTCAGCATGGATTTCTTAAGGGTAGATCCTGCCTGACAAACCTTCTTAGTTTTCTCAATACTGCCACTAAAAGGTTGGATGAAGGGAAGCCTGTCGAAGCCCTCTACCTAGACTTCAGCAAGGCTTTTGATTCCGTAAACCACCGCCTTCTAGAGATTAAGCTAGCAGCAAAAGGCATTCGGGGTAGTCTACTTGCTTGGATAAAGGCCTTCCTAACAGGTAGGACATTCCGAGTTAGGGTAGGATCTACGCTGTCTAATGAAACCGACGTAATCAGTGGTGTACCCCAAGGTTCGGTACTTGGTCCTCTTCTATTCCTGATTTTCATCGATGACTTGTCCTCTGCATTGAAGTGCCCATGCTTCATTTTTGCGGATGATGTTAAATTCATCGGATCAACGGACGAAGATACCTTGATGCACGACCTTGAACGGGTCATAAACTGGTCACATCAGTGGGACCTCCCACTTAACCTTAATAAGAGCCAACTCTTGTCAGCACTGGTTGATAAGATTACAGTTCAGGTGTCGGGCAATTCTCTCACTGTAAGCGCCACACAGCGTGTTAAGGATTTAGGAGTACTGGTTAGGACGGACTTCAAATGGGAGGACCAATGCGCCGCTGCAGCTCAACGTGCTCGCAAAGTTCTCTTTCGGCTGAGATCCGTGTTATCCAGCAGAAGACCCGAGGTATTCCTGCCCCTTTACAAGGCATTAGTTAGGTCGCATTTAGAATATTGTGTCCAGGCGTGGTGCCCTTACTACAAGAAGGACATCGTTCGACTCGAAAGCGTACAGCGTCTCGCAACTCGCATGATTGAGGGTCAGCGAGGGAAACCTTACGCTGCACGCCTAAAGTCCCTAGATCTTTTTTCACTTACGCGCCGTCGTTTGAGAGGTGACTTAATTGAAACCTTTAAGATCTTGAAGGGGTTAAGTGGCGTTAGCATGACCGACTTCTTTGCCTTAAGTCCTGAGCTGGGTACCCGGGGCCATTCACTCAAACTTGCTAAGGAGCGATGTCGGCTAGACTCCAGGAAACACTTTTTCAGCCTCAGGGTGGTAAATTTCTGGAACCGGCTTCCAGAAGAACTTATATCCTGCAGTACCGTGTCTAGTTTTAAGCAGGGGTTGGACCGCAACTGGGGTAAGTTGTTTCCTGAATACTCGCCTTAATTGCTTTACAAGCTTAGGTTTTTCATTTTTTAGCGTTATCCCGTAAATATACTGAGGGCTAGAGTTCTGTGTGTTTTTTAATTTTTATTATACACAATGCTACTTCAGCTAACCTCTCACCGTGCTGGTGAAGAGAAACTGCTTTTTCTTTTTCCAGCATCGGCTATAACGCGGTGCTTCCTAAGTTCAACCCGGAAAATCTCTTGGCTTCGCGATCGGCGAAGATTTCAAACAGACAAAAAGAATATACGTTTTGGCAGTGGTGGGGGCTTCTCTGCAGCTTTCCACCGAAAGAAATTCTGGACGCTCGATTGGCTTGTTAGCCACATACTGTCCTGTGCAAACTGAACTGAACTGAACTGAACAATTCTCGAGGTCATGTTTTCGCCTTGCACAAAAGAGCGTGATTTATGAATCAGTAATATTGATTCAGATTACGCTAAACGTTTTTCCGTGTTTTATAGAGTATATTGCCTCCTTTGAAACCAACACTTGAGGAGTATGGCTTTAGTTTTGACTCGTTTGTATATATCTAGATAAGAGAGATAAGATCGTATTCCATGCTGCGCTGGCAAAAACGAATAACGCGATTAGAAGTGTGCAGCCATTCTTTCTGGGACTATACGTTTTGTGACCTTAACAAAACACCAAATAGTGTCAGTGTCACCCGACGATAATTTGAAGCGTTAGACCTTCATCCCTTTAGAAGAAAGGTGTAATCACGCCGGACTTCAAATCTTTTGGTATCATTACGGTAAGCATTGAATAGTTAAACAGGATGGAAATCGGTTTACAAAGCTGGCGATGACACAACCTGATTACATCCGTTTTGATGCCCTCTGCACCCGGAGATTGTCTTACATTCAATTTAAGCAATTGCGTTGCGTTAAACTCCCGATTCATCAAAATTTCGCCAAACGTTTCGATTCCTGAGTCGACTGAATACTCAAAACGTTCCAATAAAACATTTGGTACGAAAAATTAAGAGTAATTAATCGCGGGACCATTTGCGGTTTCCCACGCGGTCTCTGGGAATTTTTCACCATACTGAAAGTTGAAAATACCTTGTGTGAATTTTGCTTCGGCGCTCATGACTTTTGGCTGCGTTCCATTTTTGACAGCAGCATCAAATGGTGAGCTTCCTTATGTTCTCGAATAATTGAAGTAACTGTTGCGTAACATACGGAAATTTTGCGGAGAAGTATAACTTTTATTAGCTTTATACTACACCCACGTTGCTCTAGAAATGATCGGCGAGTTCTCGTCCATCTTCAGTAGCAGAAAATCAACAAGTTCATTCCATTGTGAGTCATGGCTTATGTTGACTACATGCCAATTCCTAATCAGCACGAGTGATCTACTCATGAATCATTTATCTATCAGACAAAACACCCGATTTAGAGCAAAGGATTGCTGAGTACTGCAGACATGGTCGAACCCAATTCCTGAATGGTCACTATGACCCAGTGTAGCCTGAAATTCGATTGCTCTGACAGATTGTTCTTCTGATGTTAAAATCAAATCCAAGACAGAGACGCGTTCAGAATTTCTTCTCCGAGTGCATTCATGAACATGTTTGTTTAAAGGGAATGCATCTATTACTTCTCTAAATCGGTATTCCAGCGTGTTTTGAGTGAGCATCCTTGAGATAAAGTGTAGGCAGATTAAAATCAAACGTAATAAGTATCATTGCTAGTCAAGCGCTGAAGAAAAAATCAACCTTCCTTTGTACGATTCATTATAGGAAGGGGTCAGTTAGACCTCACAAATCATGCAAAATTCACCAGAGATCAGATTTTATGAACACCAAATTGTATCATCAAAGGTAAATTCTGTGTTGTCTATTAGACGGCTAGGAAGGCGATTATTATAATGAAAAGCAACGTCACCACCACTTCTCGCGCGATCGTTTCTTATCCAATTCATGTTGGGAATAAATATATCGGTCTCAATTATTTGTGAAGATTACCATTTTTTCTGTAAGGGTAATAATTCCAGGTGAGTGGTGCGAGCATATCTTGGCTCACTCTGCCAACTTGTTCGAAATACTTTGCGCATTTGTATATAAAATTTGTTATGAAATTTGTAGTGTTCAATTCATAAAATGTTATCAATGGGTCAACTCGGCTAAAGTCGGGCTGCTCAAGGTTTTTGCAACTATCGCATGATTTTCTGTTGCACCAAATCACTAGGCGTTGGTGGGTCGATACCATCCATTTGCTTGCTTCCGGCTATTATTCTGGGCAAACACAACTTGACGTTTTGGGGTAGGTATTTTCTACTAGATTTCCATTTACGTTCGATAATATTGGTGATTTCGGTTGTAAATAAGTTAGCTCTTAAGGGCTAGGACCTTACCCTTTATGGTTGGCAGACCGCAGAATCCTGAATGTATTCACAAGTATGACTTTTTATTAGGGATTGTTTCTTCTAGATATTTCCACCGCTTTTGACCGTGCTCAGACTTTTCTTGAGAAGGTACGTCAGCAGCATCTTTCGGAACACAAAGAATTATAATAATTCCTGTATTGTTTTCTTCTTGATATTTCTCATTCGAAGTTCGCTACCACTATGGTAGATCTATATTGATACGAAATGTAGACACTGGAACGCCTCTAAGAAGGTAAGTATTTAGGATTATGTTTTAAACGTCCATCAAAAGATTGCAGTGATAGTGTGTGTTACTATATGGGTGCGAAACCTGGACCTTACGTAAAGAACACATTCAGCGTCTCCAAGTATTTGACAACCGGTGTCTCCACAGCATTCTAGGGGTTAGCTGTTACAATCGTATGCGCACCGATGCTCTCCGAAATAAGTTGTTGGGTAGTAATGTCGATATAGAGAAGCAGATCAACCTGCATAGGTTACGCTGGCTGGGTCACCTTTTACGGATGCCGGACCACCGACTTCCGAAACAGATTCTTTTTGCGACGCCACATCCTGATTGGCGTAAATCTTGGGGTGACCAAACCATCACATGGCATAGGCAGTTAAAAACCCTTACTAGTAACCTTTCCAAAATAGGCGCAGCGCGTCTTCCAGGCTGGTGTCCCCGCGATCAGATATCGCAGTGGTTAGTTACGCTTCAGGATATGTCCCGAAACCGTGTTCAATGGCGGTCTTGCACTAAGCATCTTCTTGGAGTGTTTGCTTAACCTTGTATGTTGTCAAGCGGAGTGACGAGAAAAGCTTGTTATGATGCATGGCAGTGAAAGCCGCAAGGAAGCTGCCATGCTGATGTCGCTCTACTCCTTCACGAAACGTGTGTGAATGCATGTTCCATTCGAGGTGTAGGCATCTCTACCCCTTTTGTTTGTGCTTACTCTTTTATAGAAGCCGTAGCTATTTAAGTCTAACCCTTCCCCATCTTTTAGGATTTTACTTTTTCATGGTTGTATGGCAGTTAAGCATTCGGTACGTGCTACCGGTGTATTGCTGTCTTTGATGATGAGATGATGATGCAGTGATATTCGTAAGAGGCGAGGATCATTTTGTGAGGTGAATTCAGCTGGCGGTTTAGCCGAACTATTGATGAGGGGATAACCGCTGCCAGTCGCATATTACTTAAGAGTTTATACCATTCGACTAAGTCATGTTTTTGATTAGCTTCGAATGCATAAAACACTAATGTATATACCCGCGGTTTTTAGTCTATAACTTGAGACTGTCTTGGTTGGAAATGGTTTTGCTGAGTCCTTTTTCGTTTCCATTAAGTTGAGTAGTCACAGATCCCGGCGAACACTTACCCGTTTTAGTCAACATCTGCGCGGTTATCTATGATAATGTTGGCTTGTTCGAGTATGATGGATTTTTTTATACACTCTTTGGCATTTGCCTTTAAGTCTGACAGCAGTGTTAGCTTTATAAAGTTTATTATAATTTCATTCAGATTTTGTATACTGAATTCTAGTCCATTTTGATGTGTCTCAATTTTATTATTTAGGGATTTTGACCCCGTGGATGTGACTGTTGATTTGGATGCCTCCTTTGTACGTAGGAGTAATCACCCCTGATTTTCATTGCGGTTGTATTTTTACTTCATGCAGGCTGTGAATGAACAGCTGCGTGAAAGAAAAGTAACACTTTTGAAGTATGGCGGGGGTAAAGTTTTCTGCGCTAAGGTCTTCTTTTCGTTCAGTTTACAAAGTTCCAGTCCAACCATTTTCGATTATGGTCATCTCCTAATCACAATGTGGCGAATTTCGTAAATATTGATACTCGATACAACGCTTAGGATTAAAAGACAAGTGAGTGAAGCGTTGCTGAAGCATCGGCGATATTTTGGGCAGATTGAGACAATCGGTTGGGTGTTCTTACGGAGAAGACGCCTGGTTTAGCCCTTCATGGCTTATTTACTATCTTGTAGATAAGCTTAGGATTCTTTTTGATTTTCGTGAGCAAGTTTCATTGCAACTGCATGCGATCATCTGTTACAAGAGACGTGACGCGTTTCCGTATCTTACAGAATCGATTTCAAGTTGCTCCCGTGGAGTCCTCCTTTCTAGCTAACCATTTCCTAGATCTAATCTGCATAACAAACGTTTAGTTATGGTGGCATTTACGTGATGCATATCTGAAGGTTTCTCGAATTTTTGAATTCAAATAATTTATAAATGTATTTTAATACAATCCAGAATCCATGATATCGAACTCTTGGATGTGTTCTTCGAGACGAATGTTTAGGAGTTAAAGGTTTATTTTGCGTTGAGTTTTTGTCTGGTCGCTAAGTCTTTTGATATTAGGTGATCAATCAAGCACAATTAGTGCACGGTCACATTTTTTCTCAGGGGAGCAATGTATTGTATGGTCGGTTAAGACGTTAAAACAAGATCAAGAGTTGGAAGTTGGCCGAGGCACTTTCTGCGAGTGGCTGTTCAGTGGAGCGATTTCGAGAAGCTCCTTGAATTTATATTTAAACGACTGCAGAGAGTGTTTTATTCTTTGAATACAAATGCTGGAGATTAAAGTCGCCCATGATTAGCAATTGATTAGTCTGACGGCTTGATATGCTGTGAGGATTCGACTAGTTTATAATTGAACGATTTTTCTGATTTCGGAGAACTGTAAAAGATGCCGATTGTACATTCATCTAGATTGACTAAGTTCGGTGAACACAACATCTTATCATGATGGCTTAGTTCACGATGAACATTTTCGTTTCGTTAATGAAGACCAAAAATCCGCCGCGTGATCTTAGGCGATCGCGACGTAGTAGTTACATGTAGGGAATCAGTCAACTCATTTAATAGTTAAACATTGGCCACCCGGTCAGGCATTTTACTTATTGGCCTGCCTCGCAGTGAGCCGGACCTTTTGCGTTTTTTGAGTAACATCTTGGTGAACACCATTCAGATTTCTATCAAGCTGAGACTGCGAATAACATTTGGGTGGTAACAAGAGAGCACGCTTGGGCACGCTTTGTCGTACGTCATGTGGAAGTTATGCGCGATACGATTTCCAATAGGTACTGATAGCAACAGCAATGTTGGTTGTTACAAAAGTGATCGTAATAGGACTCGACACATTGTCTTTGTGGTTCGAGGATCTAGATATCTTATATGTATCTGCAACAATCAAATCACGAGATTCAATGGCATCGGCAATGTATAACCATTACTTCAAATCATGTTGCTTTTATTCCGAAGCTCAACATTTCGGCGGACACCGAGGATTATTGTACTTCGTGAAGTCAACTTGTCTTGGTTGGAGGATTGACCTTTTATGTCCCAACATGTTATGACAACTTTGACTCGGCATGCCAAACCTCGAGAAGCTCCGAGTAGATACGCGTTCAAAATGACTTCTTCGATACCCGCATTAGCTCGCAACGTCGCCCTAAGTAAGTGGCGCTGCTCTATGCCTGGGGAGCTTTTTTGCCGAGTTAAGCGCGATAAAGAAGTAGGTACTGTCGATTCTAAGCAAATTTGCGCACAAAATCTAATCAATTCCGTGAGCTCATGTGTTTGTCGTGCTGAAAAAGTGTATCTGTCGACTCCGTACATTTGTATAGATTACACGAAAAGCTATACCTCTCACATTTGAATATGGTATGCTGTGTTTGCGGTTACACTTTGCATCAAAAACGTTGCAGCTTCTGGGACATTTGGAAGGATACGGCTGCGATTATCTCGATCTATCTAAAACACTTGCTCGATGTGTGTGGTGGGAAAGTAACACGCGGACACACCTTATCCCTTTACGTTCCAAGTTCCCGTATTGATTGTCGGCGCCATTTTTTCGCCGTACGTGCTATACTTCTTTGGAATTCCCTACCCCAACATGTGGTGGACTCCCCTTACCTGGCGGCGTTTAAAGCGAAATTAGACTTACATATGCAAAAGAATAACATTCGTGAGCCTTACATTTGATATTCACTATTGCTTTTATACTATTGTATTTCTCATGTTTTTATTCATACCGCAATCCTGTGGTGTTGTAAAGTATTAACTTTTGTAACCATAAATCCTTGAATCCTTAATCCATGGACGACATCGACCGAAGAAGGCCAACATCATTACTAAATTTCTCTCATGTGATTTCTCACCACAGGCTCTCATGCTCCGTCCGTAGAAATAAAAAAAGTTCTATACATATATATTCCTAAACCTATGTACGTGGTTGGCCAGCTTTCGTGGATCTCAAACGTAAATTTACATCACAAGAGGATGGCGAATTCATGCTCCACAGTGGTTCGAATGACGAAACGGTTCGATTCGGAAGAACAATCAAGCCAGGAAAATAGTAATCGGCAGCGGGCATCATCATCATCGTAGACAGCATTACACCGGTGGCATGTACCGAATGCTTAACTGAAACACAACCATGAAAAAGTAAAATCCTAAAAGATGGGGAAGGGTGGGACTTACATAGCTACGGATTCTCTAGAAGAGTAAGCACAAACAAACTGGGAAGAGGTGCCTACACCTCGAATGGAACATGCATTCAAACATTCGTAAACTAGGGTTTTTTAGCTGCCTATGCCACATGTCGGTTTGGCCAATCAGGTTGCGGTGTCGCAAAAATAATCCGTTTCGGAAGTTGGTGGTCCGGCATCCGTAAAACGTGCTGCATTTCTGCGCTGTGTGGCTAACATCGTGCTAAATTGATTGGCCAACGGTAGTGAGCTCCATGATGAAACACACTGGAGTCTCACTACCATTTCTATTTCCCCTCATATCTGTCTAGGTCTGTGCAACCTGACAGTATGCTAGCCCCTTCGTGGAGTCTCTGACTGTACGGCACTTTGCCTGGATTAGGCTTGTGTTTTCATACCATCCGTAAAACGTGACCCAACCAGCGTAACCTATGCACGTTGATCTGCTTCTTTATATCAACATTACTACCGAACAACTTATTTCGGAGAGCATCCGTGCGTATGCGATTGTAACAGCTAACTCCTAGAATGTTGCGGAGGCATCGGAGACGCTGAATGTGTTCTTTACGTAAGGTCCAGGTTTCGCACCAATACAGTAACAGTATAGATCACATTGCTTCAAATGAGGGAATGATTCTGTTGCAGGCGACCAGCTGAGCTGTTCTTGAAAATGTTCGGCCCAGCGTGAGAGGCGGCGATTCTTATTAGTGATAAGAGTACCGTCTATTTCAGCGATAGTCTCACTGACTCCTTTTTTCGTAGGCCCCGTCGATCGAATTAGTTGAAAGAGTTTTCGCACGTTACCCGCATTATTTGCTATTTCCATTTGCTCGACCTTATTTAACCACCACTTTTCTCTGTCTAGTCTTAAGCTCCGTTTAAGTTCATTCCTCACGCGTCTACGCTCTGTATTGTGCCAAGGACCATGTGGTATTTGGTATCGCTGGTGAAGAATTTCTATAGAGAGTTGTGAAATCCAGTGGGACTTTTGGGTTGGTTGTGCAGTCTCACAGGCTGTTATTGCGGCGACTCGCATAATCCCTGCTATTTTGTTCCACCTTTCTTCGGCAGTTGCACATGGGGACACTGGAAGTTACTCAAAGGCCGAGTGTACAACGCATTGGTGCGTGCTACACTCCTTTATGGCCGCGAAACCTGGTCTATCCGAGCGGAAGATGTCCGTCGGCTTTCTGTTTTTGATACCCATTGCCTGCGTAGAATCGCTCGCATTCGGTGGCAGCATCGTGTTACAAATATAAATGTCTGCAAGCGTGTGTTAGGACCAGGTACTTACTTACTTACTACTTTTGTGCGGCTGGCTCCACGGGTGGATTAGCCGGCTTCATTGATGTCTCGGATCGCACCACCCACGCACGTCGATCGGAGGCGAGATCGTTGCAGATCGTGATCCAGTCTCGTTCCCACCTGCGAACTCCGTAGACGGTACGCAGACCCATTGAGACATCATCATGAAGTTTCTTGGGGGTAGTGTACAAGTGATGTCCCCAGCACCACTCGGTGTTTGTTCGAGTACACCTCTCTAGCCTTTGCACAGCCAAGTGCAACCTACAAGGCAGCAGGGAGTTGGCAGATAAACGCGCTGTGCGCCAGTTATCTACCTACGGGACTTCTCTCCGGAATTTTCCTCGGGGTTTTCTCCCGAAGCCTTTCCCGCAATCGGGTGACCCACAAGGCAGTGGGGGTTTGGGGTCAGGGTTTTCCTTCCCCTAGATGGATTGCCAGTAGCTGACGAGCTCCATCTGCCCGGAACAAACTGGTTTTAAGGCGCCAGTCACCCGCCTTCTTCTGTCAGTAAGAGCAGTTCCGCCGGGCTTGTGAAAGCCACTCGTGCAGGCCAGGAGTTGGACTTGGTTGTCAGAGGCTATTTGAGACGCACGCCACGTGGGAGCATTTAATAGATAGTAGGTGGCTCATTCCTACTACCACCCCCGGCTGTGACAACCTTTGGAACCTGTTAGGACCAGGTGGCCACGGACTGAGAGAAATGCTGATGCTTGCTCGCTTGCAATGGTTGGGACATGTTTTAAGAATGCCTACTCACCTTTTACCGTACCGCGCCTTATTCGCAGAGCCTGACAGAAGCTGGGAGAAAAGATCGGGTGGCCATGACGCGGCGCCTTGGGATTAAGAAACTCACGGTAGCGCTAAGCTCAGTTGGGCGTATTCGTTTGCCTGGGTGGGGTCCAAAAGCTCCACCTAATAGTTGGCTGGAAACCTTACGCGATATGGCTACAAACCGAAGTCAGTGGCGCCAGTGTATTTTATTATGTGTCATATTTTTTTATTCGGTATTATTTTACATAAAAACACAAAAAACAAAAACAAAACAAAAAATCTCATGCAGTGAAACTACAAAAACAAGCTGCTTTTTTGTGCATTTGCTTTTGCGTATCCCGCTTACCTGCTTTCCCTTTTCCACGCGCTTGCTTATCTGCTTTTCCTACTTCATATTGCTTCGCACTTTGTTTGGCTCCAGACTTGTGCTTCATGATGATGATGATGACTCAAGGCGGTCCTATAAATGTCTTGAACTGTAGGCAGAGAATATTTCGACCACAATGCGTTTCCCGTTCGAAGGCTTCGCGCCGGAGAACTTTAACGAGATCCGACATCGCACAAGAGCATGATCTGAATCTATGCAGGTATTCCAAAAGGAGCGGCAGTCCTAAATGCAACCTCTCCAGCGAGCACTATAGCGATATAATCGATTTGGGCCGAAGGTTGGCTTCCACCCGGCGAGCGCTATGTGGCATATTGACATCTTTTATGGCGAAAAGAAGTGCTGCTAATAAATAACCCTGATTGTACACAGAATTGTATAAACCGTTCACCATTATCTGTGCGTTGGCCATGAAGACCGCACAGCATTTCTGTGCTGTGCGGCTAACGTCGTGCTAAATTGATTGGCCAACGCTAGTGAGCTGCATGCTGAAACACGCTGGAGTCTCACTACCATTTCTCTTTCCCCCCTCATATCTGTTTAGGCCTGGGCAACCTGACAGTATCTTAGCCCACGTGCAGTCTCTGACTGTGCGGCACTTTTCCTGGATCAGGCTTGTGCTTTCATACCATGAAGACCAAACATGTCACCTAATTGTGATTCAGATGTATCTAAGCGACCTAGTCTGGCATTCATATCATCCGCTAAGACAACAATATCTGAGCTTTTTGCACGTCGCAAAAGAGCATAAAGATCGTCGTAGAAGGCGTTCTTCTCGTCGTCCGAATTGGTCTTAGTCGGGGCGTAAGTTGCTACAATAAACAAGCACCTCTGATTAGAATATTTTGAGTTTGGTGTAATATTAGTGGCTAGTCTAACTGCGCACATCCTGCTATTCCAAGGAATCTAATCGATTAGACAGGATCGGCACGTGAATTCAGCACTATACCAACACACGCCTGTCCTGAAATGGCAGCTACAGAATCACCAGAGCTGCGCAAAAAGTAACGAGTTAAAAGGTTTGGGGCAGTAAGTTCAGTAATTATAGACGGATCATATAAGCGCGTTTCTTATAAACAGCAAACAAGATATCTAGTATTGTGTCCGCATTTGGAATGCGTTTTTGCACCCTCTAAGTGCAGTGTTCTGCTGCAGGACATCGACTTATCAAACAGCACTTTATTACTTGACAATCAGATTCTTGAAATTGTAGATCGCTTTACGTATCTCGGTAGTTGTATCAATAATTCTGCATCGTTAGACGACGAGGTCTCGGCACGCATTTCCAAAGCGACCGTAGCATTCCACAACCTAGGTCACCTCTGGCGCCAGAAAGGACTGTCTCTGTTATTCAAGGGTAGAGTCTATATAGCGACAGTTCGGGCTGTGTTACTGGACCCTACGTAGAGAACACATTCAGCGTCTTCAAATATTTGAAAACCGATGTCTCCGCAACATTCTAGGGGTTAGCTGTTACAATCAAATACGCACCGATGTTCTCCGAATTAAGTTGCTCGGTAGTAATGTTGATATAGAGAAGCAAATCAACCTGCATAGGTTACGCTGGTTGGGTCACGTTTTACGGATGCCGGACCACCGACTTCTGAAACAGATTCTTTTTTGCGACGCCACATCCTGATTGGCATAAATCTCGGGGAGGCCAAACCGTCACATGGCATAGGCAGTTAAAAACCCTCACTAGTAACCTTTCCAAAGTAGGCGCAGCGCGTCTTCCAGGCTGGTGTCCCCGCGATCAGATATCGCAATGGCTAGTTACGCTTCAGGATATGTCTAGAAACCGTGATCAATGGCGGTCTTGCACTAAGCATCTTCTTGGAGTGTTTGCTTAACCTTGTATGTTGTCAAGCGGAGTGACTAGAAAAGCTGTTCATGATGCATGACAGTGAAAGCCGCAAGGAAGCTGCCATGCTGATGTCGCTCTACTCCTTCACGAAACTTGTTTGAATGCATGTTCCATTCGAGGTGTAGGCACCTCTACCCAGTTTGTTTTTGCTTACTCTTCTATGGATTCCGTAACTATTTAAGTCCCACCCTTCCCCATCTTTTAGGCTTTTACTTTTTCATGGTTTTGTGGCAGTTAAGCATTCGGTACGCGCTACCGGTGTAATGCTGTCTTTGATTATGATGATGATGATGCAAAAAGTAGCGAGTTGAAAAGTTTGAGGCAGTAAGTTCAGTAATTATAGACGGATCGTATAAGCGCGTTTCCGATAAACAGCAAACATCAGTAGATAGACTATCTAAGGTAAGAGCCAATACAGCTTGCTGACCTATTCATGGCACCGATATGAGCATTAGTCTGTGGTTTCATGAAGTGATCTGTATGTTCGCGAACAGAAAATGTTCCGTGTTCAACGGGTCTTTTCTAACGCTGGGATTGACAAACGGAGAGTTGTTGGGAGTGGCTGGGGGAGGGAAGCGTCATAAACAGTTTGAAGAGTAGGGCTAGCAGGTAAAGCGACCCTGTTTATCGTGCGCGACGGCCGATGCACTATTGAGTTGGGTTTCGTAATAATAGTCATGGTTGTATGCGGGCTGGGATAATGCCAGGTCGCCCATGCCTAGACAGGAGAACTATTAGGGTTCTCGACCAAATCCTTTGACTAAAAAGCCCGACCCACATGGCAGCGGGTTAGGTTGAGACCGTGTTCGTCAGATCTCTATCCATTGACCTTCCTGGTAAGAGGGACCCTGAAGGTGCTCGGAAAGCACCACCCAGCATACCTCAATGGGTCATAGAGGTACACAAACGATCGCACCACGTTAAGGCGCAGTCTCAGTGCGATGGAATTTGCTGCACAGCACAAAAGTACTGCACGATTGCACATCCGCGCACGGGATTGTAGGTCATAGTTGGTCTCCGAGCTGGTATGGTTGATTGCGAACATTTCGTCTTCAAACTCGATCACATCATCAGAAACTGCAAGAATCTCACGCCCGCTTTGAATTATTTTAGCACACAAACCTGTATAAACACTACGAAGCCAGCTAGTCAACCTCAAGGACATATTTGCTACGGAAAAAAGAAATAACGTAGTGTACAGAATTCCGTGTTCCGATTGTGAGAAATGTTATATCGGACAGACTGGAAGGAGGTTAGAAACAAGGAAACATGAACGCAAACCGGTTGCATGACGACATGATCACAAATCAATAATATCAGTACACACGGATCAAGTAGGACGAGAATTCAATTGGGATAGAACAGAAATAATCGCCAAAGGCAGAACTTGTCACATTCGTGAGTTCATCAAAGCACGGTATTCAACATCTCAATCAATCAATAAGCAAATTACCTTGAATGGAATCTACGGACCAATGATAGCGCACCAACAAGGAGGACATGTAAGAATTCAAGCAAATCACAGTCGACGAAATCTCAAAACAGCAGATAAATTGAAATGATGCCACTTGCCAAGTTGCTTTGTTCGACACTTTCGCTGGATCAGGCTTTTGCTTTCAGTGTGGGTTCAGTTCTCCGGGCTCTGTGAAAGGTTCGGCACTGGTGTCGGATGTTGTTAGTTTTGGCCTAGAAAGCGTTTTCCCTCTAAAAAGCCATAGATGACATCATGACGCCTCGGATGTGACTCGCCGCATCAAAAGCTACTGCACCTAGTCCTATGCATGGACAAATGAACAAGCGTTATATACAGTCATCAACCGAACAACTGGTCAATCGCGTGTTACCACGTGCCCTTATTAGGTTTGAGTCGTTCAATATTCTTACCCTGCAACAACCAAAACAACAGTTTGGACGAGCCCGCTCTCTAGAGATATTAGGTATCGATATATGTTGTGTATTCCAGTGTGTCTGCGTCTAACCTTCAACAGGTTAGTAGCTGATTAGTTCCCACTCTTCACCATATTTTTAGAATTTTAACGTGTTTTGGTTGCATGGCAGTGGAGCACTCGTTACTTATCTCTGATGTAATGCTCTCCAGTATGATAGATGATGATCTGGCACTAGCGCTGGCTTAAGGTAATACATCAACCCGTTTCCACACAATCTGAGTCATTTCGTTGGGCCGATCTATCGCTCATTCCTTCCGCTCGCGTTACACTATTTTCATTTCTTCCTACATGTTTCAGCGCCCATTTTGCTGGTGATTGTTAGAAGATTTCGAATCATCTGCAAATGGCTGACCCGAAAACTCCAGCGGAAACACTTGAACTACAACCGTCCGCCCTTGGTGCTATTCGTGAAATGTTCGAAGAATTCAATATTTCCGAGGTTTCCGATGAGATATGTACCAGAATTCTGGATGTTTTATACAGTAAGTGTCTTTTCATGAGCAGTTGGAGCGCTACATAGAATACACGTGTGATATTGTCGAGGATGCTAAAGCCCTTGCCAAACATTCTGGTCATCAGCAGATCGACGAGAAAGACGTAAAGTTGACCCTCGAATCATTCACGGACAGACTTTGTTTTGCTCCACCCCATAAAGAACAATTGTTATCATACACGGATCGAAATAACATTCCACTGCCTGCCATTCGTCCTCCCCACGGATTGCCATTGCCCTCAGAGAAATACATCTTGGCCGCACCTAATTATACCCTGGCAACGGTCGAGACTCAACCGGTATGTGCCAATTGAATGTTTTAACCTTGGATGCGCAGCACTTCGGTGCTGTGCATCTAACACCACGCTAAGTTGATTTGCCAGCGGTAGTGAGCTGCATGCGAATACACACTTGAGTCTCGCTGTCATTGGTATTTTCTTTGTTCGTATCTATTTAGGTCTGGGCACCCTTACAGTATCTTATCCCATTTTATTTTATTATTACACGTCTTTACAGACGATGTGCCAACAAGTATACCATGAAGAGGGTACATGATGAAAGAAAAATGTAGGTTCCATGGTTCTTGTTGAAGGCGACATACTACCCGGTTGCCAAGGCCGAAGTAGGGGGTTGGCTTAGGGGACCCCACCCGGAGCCTTTGACTCAAAAGTCTACCCGCAAGGCAGCGGTTTTTCTCCTTCACGAGAGCCGGTGACCATTTTGAGGGTTCTTGCGCCTCTCTTGAAGTGCCTCGGCGATTGTTCGAGTACGCCTCTCTAGCCTTTGCACGACCAGGTGCAACCTGCAAGGCAGCACGGATTTTTCCTCAGGGTTCACTCCCGAAGCCTTTCCCGCAATCGGATATGCCGCAAGGCAGCGGAGGTTTGGAATAAGGGTTTTCCTTCCCTTAGATGGACTGCCCTCCCAGGCTGACGAGCTCCATCTACCCGGAGCAAACTGGTTTTGAGGCACCAGTCATCCGCCTTCGCCCCTTCTCCTGCCAGTAGAAGCAGTTCCGCCACGTGCAGGCCAGGAGCTGGGCTTTGGTTGTCAGAGGCTGTTTGAGACGCACGCCATATGGGAGCATTTTATAGACAGTGGGAGCTCATCCCCACTGCCGCCCCCCGGCTGTGACAACCTTGTATGGTATGAATGCACAAGCCTGATCCAGGCAAAGTGCCGCACAGTCAGACTGCACGTGGTCTATGATACTGTCAGGTTGCCCAAGCCTAGACAGATATGAGGGGGGAAATAGAAATGGTAGTGAGACTCCAGCGTGTTTCAGCATGCAGCTCACTACCGTCGACCAATCAATTTAGCACATGTGCAATCTACGACAGCGCGGCAATTTGCCTGGTTCAGGCTTGTGATTTCGTGCATATGTTTTAACCTGTTTCTTTTTGAAATTGGGCTTAAATATTTTTTCTGACGCTTGAATTTTTGTCATGTTTCTAAGAAAATAGTCATAGTCGTCATTAGTTTGTCATTAGTTTCTTCGTGTAGCAGCTTGAAATCGCTATATGCGCATCGTTAGGCTTGTACACTACGGCCGTGTACATCAAATTTATGTAACCTAATGAATTCCAGTGGTCCAAATTCTTTTCTGATTCCTATTCAGTTGTTCTGCGTTCCTGATTGTCTAATCCTATCGTTTCTCGGTGTTAAAAAACATTTTTCTTGCGTTTCTTACGTTTGCTATGATGCATCGCACTAAATTCTTCTATCATTATTCATTGCTTCTGCACGTATGATATCCAATACTTGAACAATCATGAAAATAAATAAACTATATTTGGGAAACGAGCTCAGATGGCGCAGCCATATGAATTGACGAGCCTATGCCGTCATTTAAAGTACGATGCGGCGGTGGACTGTGATACTGCCAGGTTGCCGAGGCTCACACCAATATATAAGAAAAGAATGTTATCTTTTAGACATCAGCTCGTTTTTTCGTGCAGTTTATTTCGGGTAGCCATAAATG
>JACCGJ010003114.1:0-53789 GCA_013407085.1 Atriophallophorus winterbourni
GTTTGTTCGAAAAGCAACTTCATTATCATACAACGCACAAATTAATTGTAGGCCTTTGAGACCATTATTCACACTTACAAAGTGATATACCTTTCTTATGTTTATATTTGCTTTTGATTTACAGGTTCCAATGGGTAGCAACAGCCATTCCTACGTAAGTTTTGCTTGCACCAATTACACCGCTTAACGATTTCGTAGCAACCAGCTTGATACAAGAAACCCACGAATTTACAAACACCATCATTTACACACAGGTTTTCCTTTGACAACAGATCTTTCCGTCTGTGATATCTGTCATGCGTGACGTTGATAAACCCAGAAAACGGAAACTTTTAAAATGCACCTTATTCTTGAGAGACCATTTCAATAATTGCATTCCAAGTGAGGATTCCAAATATGAATCTTTCCACGGATTAAGGTTTATTATAATTTTGCTTATCATTTTTTGTCATTTTGCGACATCTTTTCACGACATTCGCTGCATAGGGGTTTAATCTGATTTATCGAACAGTTAAACATTACATAATTCATTGTTGTTGGTGTTGTCCTCCTTCGGTCGATGTCGACCATGGATGTACATCACAATCGCATGAATAGTGAGTTGCGATTAGGAAGTCGACCATTGGGCAGACCGCACTTGCGGTACAAAGACGTTTGCAAAAGAAATATGAAAGCTCGTGGCATTGACCCGGCGAGTTGGGAAGAACTTGCTCCTGACCGCTCACATTGGAGGCACTGTGTAAAGCGTCGTCTGTAAGCTGGGGAGGAGCAGATACAGCTCTAGGCAGCTGAACGCAGATCACGCCGCCGGAGTGCAACTGATACAATACAACCGAGTTCTGACTATCGTTGCCAGCGCTGCGGGTGAGATTGTTCTTCCCGAATCGGACTGTTTAGTCATTCCAAAAGCTGTAGAACATAATATATTAAACACTTCATATTGTAGTGAGTAGGGAAAGCGGCCGGAAGTGATTACGTCCGGTCATCATAGGTTAACGAGTTGCAACTGGTGAACATCTGGCCTCTTATAATAACATTATCGTCATCGGTCAAACAAAAGCCACTCTTATAGTTGTTGTTGGACGTTTGGTCATCAAGCTAGATGACATCATCAGCAGAACTTCTTTCGAAGTGACTTAAAATTGGTATTCATTGGTTTTTATAAGGTCCGTCTGTCCGTTCGCCATCACTCCCCTTGGTTGGTGGAATTCATGTGTTGCATTCTTGTCCATCATGTTTTCATTGGTCCATATGTTGTAGCCAATTAAAGGTGCTGGTTAATTGATGTCGTTATTGAGTGCCACGCTTCGATAATTTCTCGCGCTCGTTGGTTGTTTTCTTTAGCTAAAATCTTCGCATTGTATCAGTCGAATTTGTGTCCAAATTGATTAACATGTATTGAAATCAATGACCTTGGGTCGTGCCTTCGTACAGCTAACCGGTGTTCGTGTATTCTTGTGCTTAGTTTGTGGCCCGTTTGTCCGATGTAGTTCTTCTCACGTAATCTTGTAAACAACTGGACCATAGCGTCTTGATCCATCCCTGAGGTCAATCGCATTCACCAAAGAATCTCACAACAAAAGAAAAGCCGATTAGTCAAACGCGTTTATTATACACAAGACAAATAACAAACCACACCCCTATCTTATATAGGCAAATCAAGTAATCACTCACTGACCAGAAACGTGTCTGTCCAGGGCTGTCACTTCGATTTGATTTATTTACTGATTTTGTACTAACCGGTACGATTTAAGCCCTCACTACACAGGGCTCGTTTGACTGACCTCGCCAAATTGCACCTCGTTCGATAGCGACTGACGTTTTCCATCTCTCAAGCTTTTGAGGATGTTGTCGCTTGAAACGTTCTGACGCCATTCTTCCGAAACCCGAAATATACTTTTCGATTTTCGCTTCTTGCTCTTGTGTTTTGCCGGTGGGTGGAGTTCTGCATATCATTCAAGAGCGCATGATTAGCACTCATTGCTAATGCACTTCGCACCCCTACGATAAAATTGGAGTGTAGGTGTCGCTTTACGACCCAGGATGAACCGTTGATATGGCACATCAAAAGAGACATTTTATGAAAATTTGTCATATCTTCTAAAAAGTGGTTTTGTTGAAATGCCGAGAACAGAGGCGAGACGCAAACATGGTGATGTTTTTTTGCTATTCCCGATCGCCCCATGTTACAATCTGAATAATCAGGGTCAAAGTGCGAGCAAACATTCGCAAGATGCAAAGAAAGAAGATAAATAAAGAGGCGTTATGTTTAGTGCTGACCAAATAAGTTTACAGTTGTGGTCGTTTTACATTTTTTTCGTAAATTATTTTTCGTTAAGTGTAAGTGCAGAGGAATATGCCGATGATATAGTTCTGTTTTGCGACTCGTACACAGATGAGCAGACTATACTAAACTATCTAGCTAGTACAACAATATGGATTGTGCCAGCATTTATAATTAGTTTTGCACCCACCAAGTGAAATGTTCTGCTGTTGGATATGGATTTATCAAACGATACTTTATTGTTTGACAATCAGGCACTTAAATCTTAAATAATTTTATGTTTCTCAGTAGTTCTAGTAATAATATTAAATCGTTAGGCGACGAATTTTCGGAACGCCTTTATAGGACAACCATGCCGTTTCGCATCCTAAGTCAGAAAGTACTGTCTCATGGGTAGAGTCTACAAAGTGACCGTTCAGTCTATATGGGTTCGAAATTTACACCAAACGTAAAGAGTATATTCGACCTCCACAAACCTTCGATAACCGCTGTCTGCGTATCATAACGGGAGTTTGCTGTTACCGTCGCATACCTAGCTCTTCTCTCCTTAATAAGTTCTTCGTTAATAATGCAAGCATATCAACCCGTAAGTTGGCTGTGCTATGTTTTAGGGTCGCAAGGCAATTGATTTCCGTGGCGGACTAGTTTTGCGACATATATCTCGATTTGCGTGAAACTCATAGCGTTGTGCTATAGACCTTTCTAAATTTATGGCAGTCTGGCTTCCGGACTGTGGTCCACGCGATACTATATCAAAGTGATCAATAAAGTCAGTAGGCATTGTGTAAAGCGTCGTCTGCAAGCTTGGGAGGAGCAGATACAGTTCTTGGCAGCTGAACGCAGATCACGCCGCCGGCGTGCAGCTGACGCCCTACTTCTGACTATCGTTGCAAGCGCTGCGGGAGAGATTGTTCCTCTCGAATCGGACTGTTTAGTCATTCAAAAACCTGCATAACATGAAAATTCATGCGATTGTGATGTACATCCATGGTCGACATCGACGGAAGGAGGCCAACAACAATTACGTTAGAAGATATGTCTAGATAACGGGTTCAGTAGTTGTCTTGCAGTAAGCATCTTAGGATTGTTTGCTCAAGCTTGTATGTCATCAAGTGGAGTAGAGCTTGTTTTGATGCAAGGCAATGAAATTCGCGAGGAAGCATCATACTGATGTCGCTCTACTCGTTCACGAAACCTGATTGAATGTGTGTTTTACTCTAGCTGCAGGAACCTCATCATAGTTTCTTTGTACCTAATCTTCTAATCTTCCATACCGTATTCGTCTAAGTTCCGCCCTCCGCCATATCTTTATTATTTATTTTATCATAGCGGTTCAGCATTTGGTACAAGCTACCGGTATAATGCTGTCTCTGATAATGATGATGATGATTATGTAAATACTGAAGATTTTAACAACAAATTGTACTGATCATTTTTATTCAATTATACTTAATATTTTACGGATCAGGATTCTCAACTATTGAATTTATTTTAATTATAATTTCAGATCCGTGGCCCATTTTCAAGAAGATTTTCGGTAAGAAAGCTCCGCATAGGTTCTCGTGTAATGGCAAAATCTGATAAACATCGCAAACCTGTGCTTCAAAAGTGCGAAGATACATTTTGAAACATTTTAAGGTCTAAACCTCAAGGTTTTTCAGGGAACAAATATTTTTCATATTATTCTAAGCAACGCATTACAATATTCGTTTTACAACGCCACACACCGATTGGTTTAAAACTCATGGTGGCCAAACCGCACATAACACATGGAATCAAAGTCACCAACTAGTAACCTTCATAAATCTGACGCAGCCCAAATTCCGGGATGGCGTCCATTCAACACTATATTACAATGGCTAGGTCGATCAGAGGATATGGTGGGGGAATAATGATGTCAGATCACACGAGGTCAAATCCCACTCTGGTCCCAACGTCTAGTACGTTGTGGATTCACACAATTAAGACAAGCAATCCCACGTTAAGCACATCCCCTCCATTTTTGTCAACTTGCGGATCGCATCACGATTTACATCGAGGTTATCCTTTGCAACGTAACCGGCGTTCATCCCTGAATCACTCAGTACAAAAGAACGCAAATTAGTCGAATCATTTATTACGCACACGACAAAGTACTAGACGCGCTTATCTTTTATAGGTGAATCTCGTGAGTACAACAGAAACTTCGTTGGTTGCCATTTCGATCTAAATAGTCGATTTTGTATTGGTTCCCTTCAACCCCTCATCACGTTAAGTTCGACTGATCGACCTTGACACATTGCAATCTATAGGAGCTGATACTTTTAATCAGCATTTTCGAATAGATTGTCACACGAGTCGTTCTTATGCATTTATTCCGAAACGTACACTTTCGGATCATTCAAGTACTTTATCGTGACATGATTGTATGGAAGTTGGGTATTTGATACTTGCTACCGGATTAATGCTCCCTGGTGGTGATGATGATGATGATCACTCTTAAGTCCCACAACATAGGAGAACTGCAGTTAGTCAAACGTTCAGTATGAAACTGAAACTGACTCAATACAAACACATGTTGATTGTCGGTGATTGGCTTGCCAACACAGTAAACCACCTCGCATTCACACCGGCTGTCATTTTATTTCATTTGTAGGGCGATTTCTGGCCAACCCTTTGAGCGACATTCCACTTGTTTGACTTTGCCGAATTTAATGCCATCCGATAGTCCTTCATTTGCTTCTGTTTTTCGTCAGGTTACTAATTTAGCCGTTCTCATTCTGTTCCAACGTAACCCAATTACTTTTCGGTCTGCGTTTGCTGACGTCAAACGTTTCGGCGATTTCTCCTCTTGTGGTGTATCGGAGCTGGCTGTTTCGCATATAATTCGATAGCTCTAGTGCATGCGCTTCACGCTCTCCAGTGTATGATTGCTTTTATTGAACAGGATGCTAGGCTGTCGCATACAAACAGGAAAAAATGATCCGCTGTATCTGAGAAGAGTATTGACCGATATTTATCGTACAACTAAAGTTGCATTGCTCACCTAATGATTGTCTCAACAATATATTTGTCGAAAATTTGTGACTTGATAAAAATTTCCAAATCCAATGCTATGTGATGCAAGCTATGCGAAATCTGGTATTTCTGTATGCAATCAACTCGAAACCCTGCTTGAGCACTCGGGGATATCTCGCTTTGCAGAAGAACGCAGGGATGCATTTTAAAATGGATTCACAGTATATATAGATAAGATTAAATTCTAATTTAGGAATACCTGCACTTCTAACCGGAAGCATGTGTTACGTGCAGTCAATATGCTTTGTGTCAAAATGTCTGGAACACTATTTTTAATTTAAAATTCCATACATTTTCCTCCCTGAGCAAACGCATCATATTCATTTTGTCCATATCACTTGCTTCCAGCAATCTCCATTGCTTCGAGATGACTATCCGGTATGTTCTGGTTACTGTTTATTAAAACTTAAACTGTTTTCTCTTATTTATATACTGATCCGAAGTACACAAGGTCGAGTCGCATGTTGCTAAAGTAAGAAAACTGTCGTATGGGGTATGTGATGTACAATATATTATAGATTGTGTCTGAGGTAAAACTTTGAATAGATCAATTTTAGTTCAACTATCCTTGCGATCCTGAGTTCATCAGTTGGAGACACTGAGATCAGTTGCGTCATCATCTTCATCAACATTATCATCATCATAAAAGACAGTGAAAGATCGATAATGTGAATTGATGCTTCCCTGTTATACAATCGTAACGGAAATTTGCCTACAAATAAAATGAGAATTAATCTTATTGATTTTTACTCGTTAATATTTATCACAATCAAAAGTGTCTTCGTCTTTAAAGCAATATAGATATCCCAGGGCTTTTAACGTCGAAGTTGATAGCATAAGGAAAAGAATAATCCATTCAATCTTTTGATCGCGCAAATTAAATTTTTAAATTTCACCCTTATTAACCTCAACGCTTCGAAGCCAGAAAACAAGTAAAATTATATTTCCCTAGTTAAAGTTTTATGTGATCGCATTCAGAACGAATAGCATTTTCCGCAAACCCTATTTAAAATTGATCTTCTCGTTTTCAGGTTCATCGGCTTAGCGTGCAACCAATTTTTGTAAGTTGTGCGTTTTAATTTACGTTTCCTCATTTATGTACACATATATAATTATTTGGAGCTGCTACTAGGATATATTGAAAAATAAAATAAAATGGATTTATTCTAATTTTTTTTTACAAATTTTCAGCAATCAAATTGGAAGAGTTATACTCAGCTCTTTATTCATCCGATTAATTGTAACATTTACCCCATAAAAAGTTTATGGGATATTTAACATTGCAAATGTGAATGGCTCCCCATTAACAATATTAAGTTAGCAGTTAGAACCTATGCCTTGAGGATTAATACATCTATACTGACCGTCTGACAGCATCGTCGCGCAACTTTAGTGGAACCCGATCATTTCAAATCAAATTGTGGTTCCCAAACTGCTGGAATTCTGATAGGCAATAACTCATTTCCGGTGATTTTGTCTCGGAAGGGGACCGTTGATAACGTATATCACATGCATGATCTCCAGAAAAGTATGACAATTTGCGTGTGAGCCGAGCTGCTTTCAAGTTGCCATGGCTTAGATCGAAAATTGGAAAGAGATAATCAATCTTGAACTTCTGATAATTTCTGAAGTACATGGTACTGTCGATTAGTCGCATTTGAGCTTAGAACGCACCGTTTATGGAAATGCATGTTAGTTAAAATCATTAGGATTGAAATATGTATTGCAGAAAGACGTGGTTTCAATTATTGTATGTTGCACTCCTGCGCTGAAGGTTATGCAAAGCTAAAAAATACGGGATAGCAGGTAAATCGAAGATTCGTGGACATGACCTTAAGTTGCAGAAGCCTAAAAACTTTTAATCTGAGTATTGCGAACATGATATCCACGCGGGTGGTGAACACTTGGAACTGGTTACCGAATAAGCTCCTGTCTCTGCCATCAAAACAGATATTCAAGACCGCGTTGAATAAGCATTCGTTTAGACGGATGGACCTGATCCATGGAGTGATGTAGTGGTGGTCCTCTAGTCTCAGGGATTGCTTTGTTAGCAGAAGTCACCCATGTTTCTAGTTGTAAAGAAGCTCAAACTTGATTGCATCCCGCCTGCTTTCGATCCAGAATAAGAAGAAGGATGAAGGTTGGCAGTGACCTACGAAATCGTGGATTGTAGGTGATACTGTAAAGTGTCCAAAGACCAAAGTGTATACTTTTGGTTCTAATCTTACTCGAATGAAAGGTGCATACGCTTAATGAGGTATAACGAAAAGATTTAGTGCGTAAAGCTTCATCCTGATTATACTAATTAGCTTTGCGAGGTGTTTTTAAAAATACGTTACTTCTGAGTAGCCTCAAAATATAAAAATCACCCAAATGCAATTAGGCGGCTTATGGTTATGGTTATTTTCTAAACCATCAATATCCAGCTATCTATATCATCTCAAATCATAAAGTATAATACATTCTACAATCCTCAGCGTACTAAGTTTTAACTTATAAAATCAGGAATGATAGTATGAACGACAATGATAGACAATTTCTTAGAAAGTATACCCGAAATCCGTAGAATTTCCAACGGAAATTGAATCAAGAATGCGTTTGTTGAGTGTGATCATTTGATTAACTATTGTTTTGTGGATTGTCCCGTCGCCAAATTATTAGGATGAAAAGAAGATGATGTAGCGGAGACAGTCGTTGCGTTCTACCTTAACCCAACAGCCAGAAAAACAGAACAAGGCCTGAATCGAACGTTGATCGGGAGTCCAAAGGCAAAGGGGCCAGTCTGTGCGTTTTGACCGTGGACATGGTTTCTATTTATATGGAAAATACAGAGTACAGAATAATCGTGGGAAAGTGCATAGTGAGACCAATGTACGTTCGTTGTCATGGGCGAGCCAGACAATTTGAATTTAGTGAAAATAGGTGTTTGTTGCAGGGGTACAACTTGACTCATCCAACATATTGGGAGGCTAAAACCAAGTGTAAATGAGTGGTTGAATGGGTTGTACGCCGCATTCAGAATTTGGTTGGCTAAGATTAGTTTTCCGTGAATTTGCTTAAGCACAACATGATTAGACGACGTCTGGTCGTTATTCACATGAAAGGTTATTTCATCCGCTAGCTATGTTGCTTCCATTTTGATAAATCCTGTTTGGTAGAAAGTTATTTTTCTTGAATACGGTACCCGAAACAGTGTTCGATCGTTCGAATTCGGATGTAGGTATTTGAGGTAAAACGTGTGAAACGGTTCAAAATTGTAGTAAAACATGCCTATTGAGGATATCAGGGTGAGACTTCCACAAACTCAGACGACAAGCTCCATTTCTGACGTAATTCACTCAAGAATTTGATAAACGTGCGTCTATTAAACGTGGAAAAGTGTGTCAGTCTGAATTATTTTACATTCGTGGAAATTAGACGATTGTTTTTCTTCACTTAATAATGTTATAACGCATCCAAACATTCAATCTACGATAGAATAAACCTTTGCAGAATTAATCCGCATTAAGACCTTCACATCATCGATAAAAAGAATTGTTCATCCCTGTAAACGTTATAGAAAAAAAACCATTAACGTGTTCCGGTGACCGTATAGGACCGATTATGGAACATTCGATTACTAGAGGCACTATATATTCTATAATAACATTAGTCTTCTGAATACAAAAGAGCTTGCGAATACATCATATGATAAGTCTCACAGGTGTAAACCATGTGACTTAAGTATTTCTCTGGAGGATTGGTGAAATCAGCCTGCTGATATACTGTCGCACAATCGTAAGATTCACATTAATCTCACCTTTCATACCATTTGTCTGGCTAACTTGACGGCGTCTATGAACAATTAGGACAAACGAACTGCGCGTAAAATGTCGCCAAACATCCGCAGTGTTATTGACAGTACCTGTCATTCCATCTGCTCACACAATCAGCAAAACTCCCGGTTTGAGTTTGATCACGCTATTCAACAACGGCTTAAACAATTTTGGTTGACTTTGACTTGTTCATCCGGCATCCGTTGGTGACATTCTTTATAATCTTGACACTCGATCTCGTTACAAACGTTAAAAAAATACGAGTTGATATGCATATTCGATTGATCGCTTGAGTAGATCATGCTGTATTGAGTGCACTCAACCACTTTTAGGTGTAGCTGCGAAATTTGTGACAGATTATTCAGGTTGTTATTTTGGAAGGATGGATTATTTTTGAGTATTTTTAAGCTGACGTCTTATGCCGTGGTGGCACAATGTGAATGTTGGATGACAAGATGGCGATGAGTGTTTTCGAACACGTGAAGTCTTTCACAAAAGCAAATTACTTAACCATTCTGATAAATTTTATATCATTGGATACCCTCCTGGTGCAGCGTGCATGTTCGAAGAACAACCGGTTGACAATTGAGTGCTGATCTAAAAAAGAAAAATGATCTACTAAAAAAGTATTTATTTAATACAATCATACTTAACAATATACAGTGTGAATATCATTTGAAAAAGAAACAACAAGATTTTCTTCATTTGAACGTAGAATCTTGCAGCTAATGAAGTCTAAGTTGGATTGCAATGTGTGTATCGGAACTCCTCTCATCTTTTTGAGAATACGAATTTTAGCTTCTAACCAAGATCGTTCAATATTTTTTGTGTGTTCCATATTGATGATTAATATAGCTTTGCTGGAGGTTGACGATTGAATTATTGAAATATCGATTTAGAGTCGAGTAGACGGGTTATTCATCTGGGTGGATGACGGAGTCCTATTGAACTTCTTTTCGAACAGATCTAAATGTCTGGCAGCCCTTATTTTGCAGCGGAAAACAGGACGGCTTTCACTTTTTATTTTCCTTCACCCTTCAAGCATTTCTCCTCCACATTTTCTGCAAGGAGCAATATCAACTGGTTCTTCAAGAAGTTGACAGCGTCTGAAAACTTCCGTGGAAGCTACTTCATTTCGGTTAACTTGTGTGTACAGGTCTTTAGATCTCATCATGGGCTGAAGTGATCTAGATTTGAATTCTCATGAATTAAAAGAAAACTTTTATTAAGTTCATCAAATAAAAAAACGAGCAATTTATTAATATTTATCAATTTCGAAGCAATTTAATAATATTTAGGTAGATCACAAGCTAAACTAGAAACATGTAGGTAGATCACATAATAAACCGGCACAGACAACTGTAACATACACGGTCATATATAATCTGGATACGTGTGTCAATTGCAAGACAACCAAGTTATTCGTTACGAACTAGCTAGCAGTTATATTCGTCATTACTTGTGACTCGGTTGTCTAAGTAGGAGTAACTCACTTCTATTCCATAGTCGTATTCTTAATTACAATTATTGCGCATGTAATTGCAGTTCTGACTCCGTTTATATTTCAAAGACGCGAGTAATAATCAGACCACATAACTACTTATCATCTCCACCCTAACATTAACATGAAAAATTATGTCTGCTGTTTGCTTAGATCGCACCAAAATAAAATATCAAACCCAGAAATCAAAGCTGCGTATTACTTAATCTTTAAACGTATTCCAATGTGCTTTCCATGTTCTAGTTCGCAACAAAGGCGTTTCGTGTTTTTAATCATTCAGCTAATTTTCTTGCATTTCAACAGGGCAGATTATCACGAATCAAAAATATCTCGGTGAGCTATTGTTGTGTATCAATCAATGATCATTCTTGTCTCATTGATTTTTATTCTCCGACCAACTTAGATACATTTCTAGGAACAATACAATAGTACTCATGTTTTTGATACATTGTAATCTTTGTTAGAAAACCTAAATTCTTGTGGACGCAAATAAGCGAGTTTAATCATATTCTTATCGGCTATTCATACTAACAGTGTTTTTGTACCATCAATTTTCATAAGGTGAACGCAATACGATCAGTTTCCATAACACTGGGAGCTTGTAGTACATGAAGCTGTGTTATATTTCTTACCATCAATGCCTAATTGTAGATGATAATTTTTAAATAGTTAGCTAGAACTCAATTTATATATAGCACTTGCTAACGACGCGGTCTATACCTTGACACACAGCGTACACGTCATTTAGTTCATACGAGAACTCTCTCAACATAGATTCACTATGTGCTTGAAAATGTTTGTGACCGAATGTTTGTGATAAATACGTTAGAGCAGTTTGTTGGCAACGTTTCGCTTCGGACACAGAACTTCGTCAGACCAAGGGCGTCAGTACGAACAGAGATCACGTTTAAATTGCATTCACCTGGCAATCCCGAACTGGCGAAGAACTACATAGGCCATGATGAGCGCTGGTCTTGTTAAGATCGACAAGTTGGATTAAGATCGCTTGATGAACCAACACTTTTACATGCTCTTCTTCACTTACAAACCACTATCAGGTCGAGACAGCAACGTCAGGTTCAATGAGACTTGTAGCAGTGGTAAAGTGCTAAATGAGATACAAGCACCACAATATATTGGTCGTTTATAAAAGCCTCGAGCGCTTTGTGGTTCTGTATTTAAGCATTGTGCTTCCGTGTAAGAACCCTATTAAACAGTGCCTTGAAAGTCAAACTTTGTTTACCACTCTTTTACTGCTACAAGGCTCACTGAACATAATCATACTGTCTCCAACTGATGACGGAATCAGCCAGAAACCGATTGCGGTGTGGCACACAGGTATAACTTTGTTAATTCAATAATAATGTTTTGAGTCGTGACATGTGTGAATGACATCTGCTGGCAAATTAGCGCACTGAGGGTCACGCACGTTAACCTTAGGCACCTACAGAACCATGTCCTTCTGAAATATGGTTGGCTATTAACACAAAAATTCCGATAGTCTAACACCATCATGCCTCATTTGTTACGCTTATTAACATATATTCTCGCTCGTGCAACTTAACCAGATATTCGCACCTGCCGAGTACAGAAGTAGCACGAACTACACCAGCGGCACATATTACACACCAAGAAATCGCTAGTCAATAACATGATATTATGTTTCTGTAATTAACTCAGTCATTTACATTTACAGGGGAACTTTACTCCAACGAGGCATTCTGTAAGTTCGAATTTACAACTGAACCATTGTATGCGAATGTTCACCCGATTTTCTGTATCGCATGCGTGGTGATGATGTTTACCGATCCATCACGAGCATAGTTTTTAGAAAGCGTATTCTAACGTTGGAGAAACACCATGCAATTTAATTTCGTTTTACTTTATAAATCTATAAATAAAGTAATAAATATGTAAATAATAAATTGTTTTATTTTCTTTCAGTTGCTGGTACATAACGAATTTTCGGTGAGTTTGCCATTAACAATCCAGCATGACAATGGTTGCTGCATTTTGTTTCAATCAGTACATATTTCACGTTTAGCTGTTACTTTTTGTTTAACCCTGATTCTCGTCATCATTTGATCACAACGCTGTATATCCTACGCTTTGTCAACTTAACGTGTAAGACTTGCGGTAAAGTTAAAATCTTCTCTTCGATTCTCAACTGGTTTACACAAAATAACAGGGATCAAAAGCCAATACAGCATGTATCGACAGAGTTTATCTTCATACTGTGTATATGTGCGCGTGAGTAATTGCTGTTTACGAACGCGTTCACTACAAACATTTTATGGGTGACGAAATGTTTTCTAGAACATTATATCCAACATTTATCAGTATAAGTCATTTACACTTATAAAATACTGATAAAACAAAACACTTTATATCGGCCACATTTGTAAATGCGCTGTGGCCATTTTCTAACCGAACGGCCATTTCTAACTGGTTGTCAGAGGAGTCAATTCGCGTATAATTTTATTTCAAGGCGTAAGTTTTCTGGTACTAAAATATTATTGTAGTCACACGATGTTATACCCTTGAATTATGTTGAGCTAGTATATATCGATTTCGGTATTTTCTAGATTTTGGATTCTGTTTGACCCTAACCGAGCTGATTTATTTCTATGTGTATTGAGTTAACCAAGATGACTTCATCTAGTAGACAACTGTTGATAGGACATTACTGTTTTAAGCATCTGCCCAGTCTGTCGAAAAATTATCTCACACATTGATAATTAGCACAGGTATCTATGATGCTGCTTCTTTCTACGGAGGTTCATTTTGTCTTGAACATTATCAGTTTATATTTTAGTTAGAATTGCATCTTTCACTTTACTTTGTTGTTTCCGACTTCACGGGTGGATTAGCCAGCTTCATTGATGTCTCGAATCACGCCAATCCACACGCGTCGATCGGAAACGAGATCGTTGCAGATCGTGATTTAGTCAACTTTCCAAAAGGCGAACGTCTTAGACAGTACTTTGTGCTAGGACATCTACATTTTACACCACAGTTCATATACAGGTATCCACTAGACAGTCTTGATGCCGTCGCAGAAATTACGGGTATGTTTGATTCGAGGATGAGTTTCGTTAAGTTTGAGGCTGTCTAGACGTGGTCAACCTATTGCATTGTACGCCATTCGATGTAATCAAAACGTATTCCACTCCGAAAGATAGCGTAAGATATCCAGGCAGTATGTCGAACTTCCAAGAAGATGCTAATGAAACAAAGGCCATACATTTTAAATTGTAAAAATGCACAATCAACCCATGACTTTATCTCTCATTTGACCATTCAGTAACGTACTGAAACCGAAATACTCGACGAATTTCCACATTCAATCGGAGAACCATGAAAACTAGAAGGCAGGATAGTACCTTGAATTTTGCAGCATTTTGCTCATCGCCCGCGTTTATGACAAAATTAATGATGCGTTTTGAAAATGCATGTAATGTTTTGGCCTTTTCAACAGGAAAAAACGTCAGTGTGATTTATATCAATGACGCAAACGACCACCAATCTCTTATCCCTTTGTAGCCTTCTAGTGTCTGTTTCGTGATACAGTTAAACGGAACTAAGGAAAACAGAAAGCCTTGCCTGACCGTTATGTGCAAATTATGTTTACATGTTTCTACACCCTACACACGAACCCGAGCCCTGTTAGAGTTGTAATAGGCTCTAATTAGGCAAAACATTTTCGAGTGTACTGCATGCAATCGCATGTCACAAACGTCATCATATTTCCAAGTAGTGGGCGAAATTTACTTTTAAATGTTGGTGATGCTGATGGAGAAAGTGGGGTTCATTTGCATTGTCTTTTCAATATAGCAGACTGACAGTGACAATATAAAAGTTATAACGCGGAAATGTATTTCATGTTGAAAATGAATTAACCCAGAACAAAAATTTTAAAGGTCCTATCAGACGTTGCTGTTCGATCGTGAAAACTACTCAGGTGGGGGACAGCCTGAATACAACAAATTGGAATAGGTGGCTATCAGGTAGTCACCGGAAAATTGGTTTTTGTTTCTCATGTTAACCTGTCTATTATTCTCTTGGAAATTTCATCTCTTCGCAATCATTTTCCATACATTCAAGCATTTGGTTTTTCAGTTATTAAACTTGCGTTTTTGAAAATCTTTCAGATGTATCGCAAACTACTCACTCCAGTCGTGGTGAGTTTTATTATAGAGCTTGTTTTAAAATAACATTATTGTCACCAGCCTTAGAACTCTTTCAGAAGTGTCCGCATTTCTTATCTGTTTATGCTTCGAAAACACAACCACTGTTTGACGGAATACCTGAAGTGTTACCACTGAACGCAATGCGCTTTCTGAATAATTATTTGTTGCCTTAGATTTGATTGCTATGTGTGTAAAAGTAACATAATAGGTTTTAATCCATACGCTTGCTTGTGGACACATGCGCTTGAACAGGTTAACCGTTCCAGCCTTATCCGACAGTGTCTTACACTTTCAAGCCTTGTTTAAGTTGTATTTCATTATAATCATCAGATTGACTTTTCGCTAATTTTAATAGCAAAATTTACAAACCTTTAAAATATCACATCCGATATTACGGAGTTACTCGTATTCTACACGGAGTACTTCACATTCGGTGCGAATTCTTACAAATATTTATTCAATAATATAAAATATTGTCATCCCTTATGCGAGAAGTATTCAGATCTCGTCCGGAAGCTAATATGATAATTTTGCCCTCATTTCACAAACTCGGATTTCGCGCATTAAGTTCAGCATTTTTTCTCTTTTATCTCTGTTTTATCTCATAAAATGTTACTCCAATAACAGGTAAAGAAGAAGTTTGACTCGGTAAGTTCAGTTTCGCTTTACTGATGCATTTTACATATGTATAAAGGTCAAATCAACATGGTCTTTTATACGTCGCTAAAATTTGTTTTTGCCTAATAATAGTTTTGAAGTCAATCATTAAGAGGTCAACTTTTAATTTTTTACACGAAAGCTAAAATTCATTGACGTTTTGTGTTACGGTGTTCATAGAAATTATTTTCCATGAAATGTTTGTTCTGGGAATCCACTTTACTGACAAGGATATTTCTTTTCTTCTCCACATTTTATACATTTTGCAATCGGATGCGACATGAAAGCACACTGCCTCCGAAAATGTTGACATTTCATAACCTTAAATCAATGCTAGGTCACGTTTAAAAATAGTTTCAGAGTTATTTACTGTAGCGCATACAATGTTACCAAAGTTGCTTACAAAGTAGTCAGTTGTTTCAAAATCGAAATGCATTCATTTCGTTTTCAATTGTTTTTAGAAAGCAGTAACAAATTATTATTTTCAAAACCTATCACATCCGAACTACCGCATGTTGGACTGGGGACCAATTGTGCACAAACCAGTCCGATCTCATTCTGGAAGACCCACAAAATTGAGTGTCACATCAAGTCGCGTGCTCACCCCAGATCCGTTGCAACTAGACGAAGTCGAGGTGAAAAAAGTATATTCTCAGCACAAAACAAAGAATGCCATCAACTTTTGCCATGGGTTGAACAGGGCGAACAGATTTTCAATTGACGTATTCCGCATTCGAGAAAACCTACGTCAATTGACCGGGAGTCCGTTTGCGATTCTGAATGATTACCGATATGCTCGCAAGATTAAAAATAAGTTGCTACGAAAGATGAAGCAAGACATAACCATGGAAATTCCCAGTCGTAAAGGTGACATTGAAGGTGAAGACATACCAACCGCTGATCGTGCTCGCCCTCATTCCGTGGACTGTATAAATAAGTCAATTTACGGGAACTATCCGTTTTTATCAACCAGAAGTAAAAGTCACAGTAAATCGTTAGCAAAGCGAAAAAAATATGCCAAGCATTTTGTTCGTTCAACTTCGAGGCAAAAATTCGAAGAAGAAATCGAACCCAAAGCGGTATTAAACAAAAAAGCCAGTAAGTTGGCGGTCAAGGGCGAAGCTAAAGCAATGGAAGAACTGTACATGCAAAAGGGAAACGAAACCGTTTCGCAGGTGCTTTCGAAACATTTACCGGAGACGAAAAATGAAATAGAAATGATGTTCAATTTGGCCACAATGGCCATCGAAGCTACCAGACGAAGTCCCATAAAACCGCGAAAACTTAAAAAGGTTTAAATTTTAGTGGTGCCATTATTTTCTTTGTCCTTTGTTTGAAATGTTTTGACCTATTTTGAATATATACTTTTGCTTCGATTCTCAGTACAGCCTAAACCTCTTTTGCTTCTGACACTTGAATTGAAATTTCATTTATTGACAAAAATGTTGAATAACTCAGATATGTTTTCTTGGGAAATTGGGCGGTCTTATTTTTATATATAATTCAATAGGTTTTTATTATGTCACTCAGCCGTTTTCACTTACAATTCTAAAAACAACGAACTTATCGTGTATTAAAGACGTTAGTGTTTGATCTAAATTAATTGTGATTCTGTATTTGAACATTCTGTTTTGTTGTTCGAATGTTATATGGTAGTTACATCAAATCCATCATTTTTTGCCTTTACTGAAAATCCTGATTTTCACTCATCAGTGGAATCTGAATTCAATTGCCTTGAAACGGTAGGGGAATGGTAAACAAGTGTGCTTGAAAGCTGCTTTTGAGTATGGTTGGCACGACTGACCCCTTACATCACATGTGCCGAAACACATGAAGATGGGGTTAAAACCATGGTCATGGACAAATGTTTTCATTTGCATGCATTTCCGACGACAGGTTTAGTGCTGTTTGCACTAATCAGGTATAAAAGTACGATCAGGATCTGCTTGCGTTGAAATATTGGAGTAATTGTAAAGACGTTGTGCTTATAAGCCACTGCTGGATAAAGTTGGCAAGAGAAACATCTTTAATCACATTAGCCGAAACACGGTTATGATCGAGGGTACCAATTTGCATGCGTTTATATCGCACACTATCCGCGACCAGTTTCGTTCTGTTTTCACTCATCAGATAGAGACAGTAAGTTCAGGATCTGAATGCCTTGAACAAAGTTAGAAATTATAAGCCAGTGCTGAATAAGGCTAACACAACTTTGCTGTTCAATCACATGTGGTCACACACATTTAGATAGGCTAAGCCCATATGGAAGCCTATCGGACGTGCTCTACGACCGGTTTAGTGGTGTTTGTGCTCATCAAGTAGGGACGTTACAATCGGTTCCACGACAGTTGCTTCTTGACAATTGCTCCCCGACAATTACTCCGCGACAATAGCTCCTTGACAATAGCTCCTTGGTATATTTGCTCCTTGCCCAATTGCTCCTTGTCCAATTGCTCCTTGCCCTATTGCTCCTTGACCAATTGCTCCATGACTTTTAGATCACGATCAGATTGGTTAACGTTGCGACGAAAATAATTCATACAAGTGAAGACAAGTATTTTTTCTTCTTTGAACATTTTAATAAAAATTGATTAAAATACTATAGATCACTGTAATAACAATAACAATAACTAAGCCATGTGTTTTTTAGTGTTTTTCACAAAATCCTGGTCTCATGTCTGATAACTGCACACAAAAAATATCACTGTTATAAAACATCTTCCAAACTACTGTCTTGATTGTCTTCTCCTTCTTCCTCTGCAACAGAAGCCTACAAATTGTAGCAAAAGGCAATGCTCTTCAGTACACTCACGGTGTCCCGACCCTGCTGACCTTCAACAACTCTTTTAATTCTTTCTGCCAGTTTGATGTGTTTCTTCCTTTTTGGTGGTGGGGCTGACCACTCAACAGCTGGGTTATTGTGTTTTTGTTTAACATCTGTTCTTTTTTGATGCTGTCAATGAATCTGAACACATGAGGGAAGAACGCTCCCACAAGAGACTGCATTCTGTTGTGCCAGGCCTCGATACTGTTGTTGGTTCGTGGCATGTCTGACATGGTGCGTTCGTACTGGTTCCACAGTTCGATGGGAAACATGGGGGCACGGCGTTCAGCTCCTTGCCGTCTTGGTGGCCTCCCGATCCAGGTGTCTTCAAAATAGTCAACAAATGCCTCGCCTCCCTTCTCTGCCATGCATGTGACGAAACCTTGATTTTCTGTCAGAGTTTCAAATGCCCCAACAACTTGGTCACGGGGAAGAAATGCAAGCGCAGGAAGACACCGAATCCAACATGCAAAAAGACCATCCTCTTCAGCATAGGTGGTCGCTAATCCAAGTTGCTGACACTTCCTCCAGCAGCACTGACCCAGATGAAAGAAGCAGCCTGTCACTACAAGGCCAGGAAACTCCTGTTCAAAAGCACGGATGGCAGCATTTTCAAAGTCACACATCAAGATCGTCGGTGCAAGGTTTGGCTGCAGCTCTCTGAGAGCCTGTTTAAAAAAGAAAGAAAAAAGATAAAAGCATAAAACGCATATGTGTCAGTAAGGGGTGGAAAATGTCATGAAAATAATGAAAATGATGAAAATAACCCTAACGCTTATCATGCTGAATAAGATAATGGTATTGTGTACCTGTAGAACCCGACGATATACTGCCGTTGTTTTTCCAGGCAGCAGTGCAAACACCACCGGCATCATGAGTCCTTGGCAGCAACAGTGTATTGTGTACAATTGATGGAATGAGCTGGGCGCCACTTTGAATGTTCCATCGGCAAACCAGTGTTGACTTTCAGACAATAACATCAGATTTTGGTGGGTTGAGAAAATCAGAATGCGCTGAGAGCCAGGTCCAGAGTCGTGCAGATGAAAGAGCTCTCCATCATCAAAGGTCTTGTAGTCATCAGGAATATTCAGATCTTCCAGACTTGCAGGCAGTGGTGGGACCCGACCATTGCGGTTTTGCATTCTTTGTATTTGTCTCTTAAGTGCCCTTTCTGTTGGCAAAGAAGCTGCTGTGACTTCAGAAACGCCTGTACACTGACTGGCAATGATCATCATTGTGGTTTCTTCTGTTGTATACGCTTGATTTTGATGGGATCAACTACCTTCAGAACATTCTGGCGACACGCGTCAGGGCATGGTTGTGCTCTGATGACTTCAAGAATGTATTTCCACGGAGATGGAGTCGCCCGGAACAGTGGTCTTTTCGCTTTCGTTCACACACATAAAAATCAACAGTGGGGTCACTATGAAACGTTCCTAGCAAGCCTTAGGTTTGCCTTTTTCAGACAGATGCCAAGTAACGTGTCTGTCCATTTTGAAAGGTAGCCATCAACTGAACTATTTAACTATTTATGACAATCAAACAAATAAACAAGTGAACTGATTTCAAGCTCAAACCAGCAAGAGTGACCCCAATGTTGATTTTTATGTGTGTGAACGAAAGCGAAAAGACCACTGTTCCGAGCGCCTCCATGTCCGTGGAACTGAGTTCAAGATGAACTCAGTTCACTTTTACAAGGAGCCATTGGTCAGGAGCAAATGTTCAAGGAGCAACTGTCCGAGGAGTAATTTGTCAAGGAGCAATTGTCAGAGGAGCAATTGTCAAGGAGCAACTGTCGGGGAGCAATTGTCAAGTAGCAACTGTGGGTACCCCCCAATTTATATTAGTTGAACGTATACTTTTGTAATAATATTTCTAATCCGTTTTTTTTAAAGTTGAATGCTCTTGCAATTATGAATTTTGAAGCTTTGAATGATATTAACGCGATTGTTATTTTTAGTTGAATGGTTTACTGATCGAGCAAACAGATTTTCAGAGCTCACGGTATCTAAACGTCTAGAATCTGAAAGAATTCTATCAAATCACACCCTAATTAAGTGCTGATGTGGAACCTGACCTACGGAAGTTAGAAAATAAATTTTGCCCAATTTAGCCAGCTTCGCAAACATACTTATAGCAAAACGTTCAAAGCAATATAGTAGTAATAAATGTATAAATGTATAATTATATTCTTGGATATCCAAGGCATGTTAATCACGATCAATTATTGCCAAAATTTTTGTGCAATCAAATTTCTACAGCGGTCGTGACCGGTTTCTGGCTGTTTGCAGTCATCGGCAAGTACATGTGGTAGCAGATCTCATGGCTACAAGTTAATTATTTCACACTCTAGATCAAATTGTCGAAGGTTCTTCTTTGCTGTCCGAGTTAGTTTTATATGGAACTCTCTGACCCCACATATCATTTATGCATCAAACCAGAACACGTTCAAGGCTGAACCTGACATATATACGTTGACCAAATCCAATCTCGCATCTGAATACACATGCTGACTTTCCATATTGATAAAACAATTGTGTTGTTTCAATGCATTCCCTACATATTTAATCTATGGTTGCTGTAAAGTATTTGCTTTTGGACCATTAAAACTTAGAATTACTTTGAATCAGGTGAAAAAAAGTAAGATCAGGTTCAGTGAGCCTTGAAAAAGTTGATAAGTGGTAAACAACGTTATACTTGTATGCCCCTGTTGTATAGGGTTCTTACAAAAAACCGCGATGTTCAAATACAAACTCACAAAGTGATTCCTGGCCAAGCGTTAGAGGCTCTTATAAAATACCAATGTATTGTGGTGCTCACATCCTCCATTACTAAAAACCACTACTACCGGATTCTGGCTGTTTGCTGTCATCAGGTGGAGACAGTGAGATCCGGTTCAGTAAGCCTTGAAACAGTGGTAAACATAGATATACTTGTATGCAGCTGTTATATAGGGTACTTACAAGAACCGCGATGTTCAAATAGGGAATCACAAATTGATTCCTGGCCTAGCGCTCGAGGCGCTTATAAAAGACCAATGTATTGTGGTGCTTTCATCCCCTTCCCTTACAAACCACTCCGGGTTTCTGGCCGTTTGCCTTCATCAGGTGGAAAAAGTAAAATCAGGTACATTAAGCCTGGAAACAGGGGTAAGATAAACATTATTTACAAATAACTTCCAGCGGATCAGTGAATGCTCTTTTATTACACACCAGAAATGCTGGCATTGAGAAAAAGAAAAAAAATCAATCAATTTTTCAGAAAGCACTGAAGTGTAGCGGATAATATTAATCGAAGATGCATGATGTTCGGTCTTGGTTTTTCGATACTTTCCATTTCATTTCCTCAAAATATAATTAGTTTAATTTGAATATAAACTGTTTCCTTGTCCGGCAGTCGTAAGGGATTGATTACACTAGGTGGGAGTCTTCTGCAGGGCAGTTTTATTTGAGTGCTGGTTGAGAAGTTATGCAGGAAATTAAATACTCGAAAGCGAATGAGTGATCTCACGAATGTTGCCAAAATTAACTTAAAATCAAAACCAGGAATGCCATTATTATATAGATCATCATGTAGAATATCTAGATTAAGAAGATCGCGTATTTTGTCTGTGGTAAGGAATGAAGTCAGAAGTGATTTTGATTTGTGTAAGGGGGAGCTGAGTCTTATATATTTTGGAAGAAGTTTCAGTAGTTGAGCATATTTAGTCAAGTATAAATTATCCTTTACTTTGTACGAAACCTTGATTATGTAATAGCTTTTATACTGTTTCTCAAGCTCTACTCAAACTCATGCCGTATATGAAGATTCGAGCTTATTACTATATTATACGACGAGAGTATTCTAAAGAATATAATGAGATTATGCTTGAATCTGCGAAACCATAACTGATCGAGGTTTATCTTTGTATACATCTTTCTCTAAAAGATTGTTTGGTGTTATAACCGATGATGGATTTTGTGAAAGAACGTTGTAGCTTTTCTAAAACTATGCCATCTGATTTATTTGTATTACTATATATTATGTTACAATAACCCAGAAGAAGAATGTTGACTAATTTATAGATTTCGAGTTTGCAATGAGGTCGAATTATAGATCTGTGTATAATGTTCACACTTTGCATGGCTTTAGTAATAAAATAGCGTATCTGTTCATTGAAAGTGAGTGATAGAGAATATCAAAATCCTAAATCACGCGTGCTGTCTATCATTTGAATTTCGTTATGGTTAAGAAGAATTGAGTTATCTTGTATCGTGTATCTTATAGGCATAAAATTTGACTTTGCTGTTGAGAACGTAAGACCGTTATTTGTCGCCAAATCTGCAAGTGCAGCTAAATCATTGTTCAGTCTAGCTATATAAATTTGTGCTTGGTTAGTTAGGAAAGTGATAACGACTTTCATGTCATCAGCGAATAAGTCACTTTGTGCTTAAAAGCAAATACGAATTCAGTGGAACATTTTCCATGTCCTTTTCATTGGCAAAAGTGATCCTAAGCAAACGTGGTTTGTCTTGATTCGGGAATTTTTGTGACAAGCGAGAAGAGTTATCGACGCCCGGTGCATAACATCTAAGCCAATTCCATTGCAAATAGCTAAATAATTCTCAAGGTCATGTTTTTGCATTGCATGAAAGAGCGTGACTTCTGACTCAGGAATATTGGTGCAAATTATGCTCAAAATCTTTTCGTGCTTTAAAGAGATATTTGACTCCTTATGATGTCAGATGGTTTTGCTCAGAATTTTCTCTCTTGCGTGAAGTTTAGGCCTCAGTGTTCGTGTCGAACACTTACCTGCTTTAGTCAACATCTGGGCAAATGTTGGCTTGTTAGAGTGTGACGCATGCACTACGGGCTCTTTGTTAGCAACCTCTGTGTGGAACCAAATGTACATTCATAACTTGTTTATCAGTTCAGTCAATTGATGAATTCCTGATCCCAGTCCATTTAAACGCGTTTCAATTTCATTATCAGCAGTGTTTGCCTCAGAGGATGTCATTGTCGGTCTGACCTTGCATGCCTGACTGACGTAACAAACACCGGGACAAATATCTTCATTAATAATCGATACTAAATCCGAGGTCAGCGATTTGTCGCACTTTGTATGCACTTTTGACAAGCAAGCTTAACACGTGACAGATCCTTTGTTAGTGTATGGTATTGGCTGCGAAAAGATATTGCCTTCTTGGAAAAAAAATTATTATAGACTTAGTAATGGGTATTCGTAATGTTCCAAACACCGAAAGATTGGGACGTCTGGGTCTGTGACTTTGACCAAAGGAGGATACGGCGCGATAGCGCTATAACATTGTGTCTACCGATGGACATTCATCAAAGGTGACGCGTGGACATATGTTACACCTTTACATCTCAAGTTCACTTATTGATTGCGAGTCCCAACTCTTTGGAATTTCCTACCTCAACATACGGTGGACTCTCCTTGCCTGGCGAAATTATAGCGAAATTTGGCCTAAGTGTGTATAGGAACTCCATTCATGAGTCATCACATTCGATATACACTACTCGTTAAATACTTTAATTCAATATTATTTTCATTTGTTTTGACTATTTTTTTCCTATTATTACGGTCATTCTGTGGTATTTTCAAATTTTCGCTATTCCACTCATATCGCTCACGTTTACACTTTAAGTGGTTCATCGTCCGAACCCTATTTAATAGAGAACTAAAAGAATACTCTCATTACTAATCTGAGAGCCACGTTTCTTGTACGGTAGTTCCTTATATACATAGCTCGTGAATACTTTTAACATACCAGCTGTTGTTCATCCCGAAGAAGTGTTGATTGATTACCGGCAAAAGTGATCGGATGTGAATGCTTTGTATTTTTCTGTTCAATCGCTACGATTGTGTTGACGCATCATCCATATTTTCACATGCAAAATGTTGTCGCTCTCTGACGACAAAGAATATCACCGGCAGCGAAATACGCAGGTTGAATTAGACAACAGCCAACGTAGAAGATGTGATAATTTCGTCCACCAACCGCTAGACAAGGGTTTGGTCCTTGACCAATATGGGCTATTTACATTTTTTAGGCTTGGGTAACTTGACTGTGTTTTAACCAACAAGAAGTTTAAAACGGTGTGAAAATTTGACTGGATCCAGGTTATTAATTACATATATACACTCTATTTGAAGCTGGGGAAATCGAAAGAACCACTAGAGTATTATACTTGAAGAACCCTGTAGATGGGCAAGCCTTCAATAAGAAAGCGAGAATAACAACGTCGCGCTTCTTACGGAATAAACTGGAGGTAAGCTTCATTCAATATGCGTCGAAAGCGATTGTGGTTTTCAATTTGCAGCTCGAATAATGCGCACTGACAACCCCGATTAATTAACAATGAATCACATATCTCATATCATATATCATATCATATATCTCGTCATTCTATGGTGTTTTTGAGCGGATTGCTTTTCAAACCAACATAAATTGTCGAGCTCAAATCAGTGTGGCAACGTAAATTTTGCAATAATCGCGAACAAGCTGCTTTTACGAGTTTAACAAACTTATAAGCATCAAAAATACCCAACAATTAAAACCTAAAACGTTTTTAAAACACTATTGAAATTTTATTTATAGACTCTACTTCTTTCCGATGAATTTCGAAACTGGCGCGCAATGCGATCTGGGTCTCTTTCTGTAAAACTCCTACGCACAACTTATTTCCATATTCACATCAGTTAAATAACAACTAAACAGGTATCGTAAAGCCATTCATTAATCTCACACACAAAATCAATCGATCAAATAAAATATTCATCTACTAATTCCATATTCCAGTAATAATTATTGTAATTTATCGAACTACTAACTAGTAGTATAGTCATGAAAACTATTTACACAAAGAGCACGAAGCCGGTCGTGGGGTGTGCGATAGATGCAAGGGAGGTTTTTTATTTAGATTTATTTTATTAAAATCTCTGTTGACTCTTTTGATATAATTTCAGTAGACCATTGGCAGAATCGTGAAGTATATTTTTGCTATCAGTGATAACCCAGCAATACTACTAGAAATTTTGAAACCTCCTGGATATCTCAAAAATTTATTTGGTTTGAAAATGTCGCGAAAAATATCTTTACAAAAATCAACAGACGGTAAATCTGAAGATATGATATCAGAATATTTTCTTCTTTCAAACAGTTTATTGCTCAGTTGGCTTATCTGGTCGGAACAATCTTGCGTATCCCAAATACATCATACCTATAAAAAAATCACCGGTAAATTATTCAGGATAAAATCAAGGTAAAATTTGAACTGGCGCCTGAAGGTATTCCAAGCTAAACAACTAAAACTAATTCATGATAGAAATTACCAAAATGATACGAAAATTTCATTTTTGTTCATTTTAAGAGATACGCGGAGTAGGCATGTACGCTGATTCGGGAAATTGTTCTACAACGATGCTCGTGATTGGCCAATCTCAAGGTCACACGAATTAAAACAAACAGAAAAAATGGATGAAAAGTTATTATGACCAGAGCAACATCTAATTGAAGAGAAAGCAAAGAAGTAGTCTTGCGACAGGGCATGTTCACCGTATTACGTCGGCGCCGCCTCCGGTGGCTTTGTCATGTTGAATGGAAAATGGTCGTATTCCGAAAGATCTACTCTATGGTGCGTTCCATTTTTGACATCAGCATCAATTGGTGCGCTTCCTTATCCTCTCGAATAAGTGCAGTCACTTTGTTGCGTAACATACGGAAACGTTCCCAAGAAATAGAAGTATTGTTGGCTTTATGCTGCATCCACGCTGCTCGGTTCAGCGCTGTCCACTATTTTGTTTTTCCGGCAACAAAACGAAGTTTATGTTCGGATCTTTTAGGAACGAGTTCTCGTCAATTTTCAGATTAAGAAAATCTACAATTTTGTTTCATTGCAAGTCAGGGCTTATGTGGTCCGTCTGCCAATGCTGAATCTGCACGAGCGATTTACCCAGGGCCAATTTATCTACCGGGCAAAATACTCCATTCCGAGTACTGCGAACATATTCGAACGCAAGCACTGAATGGTCGCTAAGACCCAGCGGAGCCTGTAATCTGTTCGCTTCGACAGACTGTTTTTCTGAAGTTAACACCAAATCCAAGACGGAGGGGCGGTCAGAACTTCTTTCCCGAGTGCATTGTTGAACATGGTTGTATAAAGGGACTGAATCTCGTACCTCTCTTAATAGGTATTCTAGCGTTTGCGGGAGTGAACGTCTCTGAGATAAAGGGTAGGCAGGTTAAAATCACTCATAATAAGCATTCCTTCTTGCTGAGTGCGAGTCAAGCGCTGAAGAACTTGGATCAACCGTTCGTTGTACGATTCCTTAGATGAAGGGGACCGGTAGACCACACTAATAATGCAAACTTTACCAGACATCAGCGTTAAAGAACGCCAAATTGTATCCTCGAGCGTGAATTCTGTGTTGTCTATTGGATGGCACTGGAATCGATTATGGTAATAAAGAGCAACACCACCACCACTTCTCTCTCGATCGTTCCTTATCAAATTCATATTTGGAATGGATATTTCCGTTTCAATCAATTCGGAAGAATACCACGTTTCTGTAATGGCGATAATGTCAGGTGAGTAGTGCGAGCATATCTCGGATAACTCCGCTAATTTGTTCGAAAGGCTTTCCGCATATGTATATGAACATCTTATAAAGTTTGTAGTGTTCAAATCATGAAAGGTTATCAATGGACCGACTCTGTTAGAGTCGGAATGCTCAGTGTTTTTGGAGATATCGCATGATATTCAGTTTGAACCGCATCACTAGGCGTTGGTTTGTCGGTAATGTACAATCAAGCCGTACTTCATTACCATTAGGTGATTGAACATAATTACTGGTCTGCGTGCGAAAACACGCTGGAGTTTCACTGTCATTTGTATTTCCTCTATATCTACACCCGAGTATGACTAAACAGTCTGCTTCGGGATGGAAAATCTCCCCGCATCACATATACATGTTGACGATGTGATCAATTATTTGCAGACAAAAGCGGTATTTGCTCTGGCCTAGCTTACAGATGTAGCTTTACACGGTCTCTCCAAAGTGAGCGATCAAGAGCAAGTTCTTCACAAATCGGGGGATCAATGTTCAGAGCTTTTGTCTCTTTTGAAAACGTATTAGTACCGCAATAGCCGACTTCATGATTTTAACTCACCTAGGAGTAGATTTCTTGTAATACGACGACGGGATAAAATTCAATAATAGTTTACATCGCTCGAACCTGTGACGGATGAGAGAATAAAGAAATGTTGGCTGTACAACTGTCAGAGCGCAAGCTCAGAGGATGAAACACGCGTTTATCTCTTCTTCTTCTTGATAGACGACAGGGGGTCAAGCCCTTGTAAGCCGCATCTCTTCATATCAGCAACATAGTCCAGGAGAACCTCAGTTGAAGAAATCCAGTGTTGTTCAGCTTCGCCGTGATTACAGGCAATATCTTATCCACTAGTTGCATGAATTGGTTTTCAGATCTTGTTGAAATAAACTCCTCCTGAAGCGCATTCCACACGTCAACAATTCTCGATGAGAGCGTGAATCCCTGTGGTAGGCGTAGTGTCCTTCGCTTTTGAAGCTTTAGAGCATGGCCACGGGTTCTTGAGTCCGTCACGAGAGGGAAAAACTCGCACAGCTCGTCACCATAAGCTCCTAGTAATATGCGACAGTTAGCAGCAGGTCGTAGCGCACACGCCGAATACTGATCGACATGAGGTTGAGGCATTGAACACTCTCCACATAAGGTATTGATTTCAATCCTTGTACTCGTTTCGTCGCCCGCCTTTGCATTTTTTCAAACTGTTCACGTTCTCCCTTAGTTTGTGGATAGGTGGCTGGCAAACCATATTCCAAAACTGGTCTCACGTATGTGGAATAAAGAATGCGAAACATTTGTGGAGTAATCGCCGAGAACGACCGACTAACGGATGAGAGAATAAAGAAATGTTGGCTGTACAACTGTCTGAGCGCTAACTCAGAGGATGAAACACACGTTTATTTCCAGAGCTTAAAAATTGCCAGCTGCTCAGGAATTTCACAATCCAAGTTTAATGAGCAGCGTGAAAATATTTCAGTGGTTTAAGCAAAGAATTTCAGAATGAGATCTCAATACGACCTTTACAACCTGTGATCCAGTTAGGAACACAAATAGCTTAATCGGCACTACGTACATTGATTATTGTGAGAATTTTGTAGAGAATTTCGCACGACGGTCAGTCATTGTTTGTGTGACATCTGTACGCGTTGACTGAATTAGCGTAGTGCTGACCAAGCTATTTAACGAGATCAGAGGTTGGAGATATGAGTTAATCGAGCTTTCTTATTGAGATGTCATTCAGAAATTTGTAGCTCGAACGACTGAAGTCTTTTCTCTGTGTGCCTAAAGTACAAAGTAAATCCAGATTGTGACAATTTTAAGCAGATCGCAATTCATAAACCCTTGAAATATGCTTGTATTTTATCGCGTGAGTTAGCACTCTGATTGTGTCACAGCCAACCCTAATATATTGTCTCTGATTTGTCAAGCTTATCAACTAGGAGCTTTCGCTTCTATGGTTCAACTCAACTGTTTAAGAGTAAATAGTGTAAAAAGCCTCGAGAAGTTCCAGTTTCAAGGTCAAAGCAATTTGTACATGGTTCGGTACTGGGAGATGACGAAGCTTGCGTACCGCTTGTCAGCAGTTTGAGCAATTAACTGGGGAATGAATAATCATCAACGAATAGAATCACTTTACTCCCCACTCAATCTGATGCGTTAATGCCACATGCAAGAAAGATATCGAGCTAAGCAAGCCGCCAAAACCACGCTGGTAGCTTCGATCGATCTAGAAAAATCCTCATCAATGATGTTGACGACCTGCAGTTTCTGAAGTTGTACATGGAGGTTAGAATGATCGAATTTATCAGAAACATTGGGTGCACAAAACTCCTCTTGTCTAATGTTTGCGCTCAGTGGTATCGTGATGTCACTATGAAGTGCTTAGGATAGTTGAGTATGCGACAGTTATGAGCTTGCGGATCCAAAGCTTCATAACATCACCATTCACTTAGAAGAGTGAAGGCGGTTGTAATCAGTCCATCTGTGTTATGAGATTACTCGTGTCCCGCATTTGAAGAATGTTTGAACATCACATGATGGTTCGCGATGCCGAGGATCACGTGACCTAAAATGTCAAAAGTAATCGAATGTTTCGGTTACCGCATAAATGATGGTATAGAATGCGTGGACGTTGAATCAGACGCACTTAGCATTAATTTTCAACACATATTTACCTTTTTCAGTTATCAAACAACCCTTTTGCTCTTCTTAATCGTCGATAGATTTCCATGTAAACAAAGGACAATTTAGGCCTTTCACGCTATACATTTTGTGCACTATTAATACTTTGAAGGTCTGTTGTGCCAGTCGGAAAAACGTTAAATCAACACTGAGGGACTAGATTCAGTCCCTTTATAGAACCATGTTCACGAATGCACCCGGAGAAAAGGTTCTGACCGCTACCCCGTCTTAGATTTGGTGTTAACATCGGAAGAACAATCTGTCGAAGCGATCGGATTCCAGGCTCCGCTGGGTCTTGGTGATAATCCAGTGCTTATGTTCGTCTAAGTTTCCAGTACTCATCAATCACTTGCTCTGAATGGGGTGGTTCGCCGGGTAGATAAATCGGCCCTGAGTAAATCGCTCGTGTAGATTCAGCATTGGTAGACGAACCACGTAAGCCCTGACTCGCAATGGAACGAACTTGTAGGTTTTTTGAAACTGAAGATAAACGAGAACTCGTTCTCAAAAGATTCGAACAAGAACTTCGATTTTTGTCCGGAATAGAACAAAATAGTGGACAGCGCTGAACCGAGCAGCGTGGATGCAGCGTAAAACCAACAACACTTCTACTTCTTGGCAACATTTCCGTATGTTGCTGCCGATCTGACGCTGTAAATTACCATCCCGTCACACTATTGGTAAGGTCATGGAACATATAGTATCGGAAAGAATGGTTGCACACTTTGAAATGCGTAATTTTTTCACCAGCGCGGCGTGGATTTCGATCTAATCGCTCTTGTCTAACGAATCTTCTCATAGTGTTAGACGACTGGACGAAGGAGTTTGACAGAAGTTCTTGCATTCACGTATGTCAATTAGACATTTTCAAAGCTTTTGACAGAGTCAATCACCATTTGCTTCTTAAAAAACGGATACGTTTAGGAATATGTGAACGACATCCGAGTTAAAGTAAACGGAGTGCTATCCCAAAAGTGTAAAACCACTAGCGGAGTCCCACAAGGATGCGTAATAGGCCCCTCTTTCCATTATGCATAAAAGATTTGCCCCCACATGTAATACAAAATGGTCATGTTCGCGAAGTTCCCCAAGGTTCAGTCTTCGGTCCGATCCTCTTTCTGGTTTATGCCAATGAAATACCGGAAATTGTTCGATGTAACATTTCGTTATTTGCGGACGACATAAAGATTTGGCGCAGCATTCGTAATCCAGAAGACCGTCTTCTATTACAAAAGGATCTTGATACGCTTCATAGCTGGTCGTTGAAGAACAAACTGCCGTTTAACTTCAACAAATGCAGGATCATGAATGTGGGGAAGCGAGTAGAGTTCACATATCACATAGGTTCGCATGTCCTTTAAAATTGCAGTGAAGAAAAAGATTCGGGTGACTGGATATGCTCCAGTTTAAAAACATCACTTCAAACTAACAGTGCATTTAAAAAAGCAACACGTGTTCTAAATCTACTCAAACGGGTATTTGGGAAATTTTCGCCTAAGATATTCCCAAGGATCATGAATACATACTTGATACCAGTCATGGAATACGGTGTGCAGTCATGGTCTCCGTGGCTCAAGAGGGATGTGGAACTTATGCAGCGAATCTATCACCGCTCAACGAAACTAGTTCTCAGCATCCGAAACAAACCATATAAAGAAAGGATAGCTCAACTGAATCTGTTCGATTTTTTCCCTATCGACGAATCAGAGGAGACCTTATCTTACTTTACAAAACATTCCATACCCCGAACCATCCCTTACAGGAATTATTCACGCGAAGGGATACGAGGAATTATCGGACCCATGAATATGTGCTGGTCGTACCCCATTCCCGCCTGAACTGTAGAAGGTATTTTTACTCTGTCCGTGTCTGTTTTACTTGGAACAGTTTACCTTCAACCGTTGCTCACGCCACTAGCTTGCATGACTTTAAAACGAAATTAGACGAATTTTTGTTGCATTATTCGTTTCCAGAACACTTATATACTGTTTAATCTATTTCCTTATATTGTTTATAAACTTAAATTTTAATTTTTACCATTCAATGGTTGTTATTAAGCACGTTGCTTTTTAGACCATTAAAAACCTTGAATATTTGGACGAAAATCAGTTATGCAGAAGACTGTGAGAAACTGCAAATAGATTTGGACAACGTATCAAATTGGGAGGCCATGAATGATATGACATTCAACATGCCGAAAAGAAAGATGCTCCACCTTGGCAAGAATGTTCCTTGGACATATCGATTGGGAACTGAAAACTTGACATGAAGAATATTTGGAAGATTATCGCCGGTAACGTTGCCGAGGATAATGAACGTGTACCTTCATCCTACGATGGAGTAGGTGGTAGAGGCCAGGGCGCCTTGGATGCGAAAAGATTTTGCTCCCTTTGATAAAGTCTATCCCAGCGCAACAAAGATAGTGATGCGTCTTCGCAATGTTCCGTACACCGAAAGATTGCGATGTCTGGGTCTATGTGACTTTATTCAAAGGAGGATACGACGCGCTATAATTCTGACCTGTAAAATTGTGTCTACCAAAGGGCGTCCACTAAGACACCTGCTTGATTTGTGTGATGAGAAAGTGACACGCGGATATACTTTGTCCCTTTACATACCAATTTGCCGTATCGATTATCGATACGGCAAAAATGGCGGAGATAATCGATAATCTCCGCCATTTTTCTTTGGAATTCCTTACCCCAACATGTGGTGGACTGTTCATTGTCTGGCGATGTTTTAAAGCGAAGTTTGACTTACACATGCAAAAGTTCATCATTCGTGAGTCTTACATTTGATATTCGCTATTCCTTTTATACGGTTATATTTTTCACATTTTCATTCATACCGTAAATCCTTGAAGAACATGAGCAAAAAATCGATACGCCTTAACTTACATCCACTCTGATCACAACACATGTCTTTCGTAGAAAAAACCGAAGATGTTTTCGAGTTGAAGATAAGATTGTCAATTCTTTCTGCACCACCATAACGCTTGTACCTTAATATTTTCCGCAAAATTGGTGTGCTTAAATTAATTTTATTCGCTGAAAATTCGTTCAAACGAATAATGCCATTTTAAATAATAATACTCGAAGCAAGTCTGCGGGCGGTTCGCAAATTTACATTGATAATAGTGAAACATAATAAATGGGGAACAAAAAATACCACAGAAAAGGCAAGGCATCCGGGACAATAAAGCCGTAGTTGAACTCACCAGTAGAAATCCCGACGCAAAGACCAAGATACAAGAACTTTTTGCGGCCATGATACGCATTTCGATTAGGCCAAGCTGCGTAAAAAATGTACCCAGACAAGGCTACGGGTGTAATGACACTGATTAGTAAGCAACCGGGACATTTTTGCCATTGAGCAGCAAGCAAAGCGGATATCGAGGAAGAATCGTCAGATTTGTCCGGAGTGACCATGCCTGAAACAATCACACAGGAAGAAATAGAGTGAAATAATGTAAACCAAAGGAACATTGGTTCGATAATGAAGTGTAACTATATCGTCAAATTAACGAAGCCGTGTTTTGAGGGAACTGGACTGTAGTCTGCGGATGCAATCTCTTCTTAGTCAGCATGTCAAAGATCTAAGAGGGGGTTCCATACTCAGATATTGGAGTGCTTCTTCCGTTTGAGATTGTCCAAACCCCATACTCAGTGGCAGCTATGCGAATATTTTAGTGTGGCCTGCATCCTCAAACTGACATACCGAAACCTGTTCGTCGTCATCAGCTGGAGACAGTAAGATTAGGTTCAGTAAGCCTTGAAACGGTGGAAAAGTAGTAAAAAATGTTTTACTTGAAAGACACTGATCAAAGGAGCAGTACAACGAAACACGAAGTTACAATACAGAAACATTAGGTGATTTCTGGTAATAATAAACAACTAACGTATAGTGTTGCTCACATTCCCAAACGTACACATCAAAACCGATTTCTGTCAGTTTGACGTGATTAGGAGGGGAAACTGCAAGACAAAAATCACTGAATCATAATAAGCTAAACCGAGAACAAATCGGCGAACAGAAAAGGACAAAACGCAACAAAAAACGATTTCCCGTTGGACAGATTGGTAGTTGAATAGAGAATATTTCCGAGCATATAATGAACACGTTTGAAATATTGTCGCCATTCTACAAAAACTAACGGATGAGGCATTACGTTCAGTTCATGCCATGGTTATACTTCTAAATTCTGTCAATTCTGTTCAATGGTGAAAGCGCTATACAAGCAAATTCCCGAAGGCAGGCGGACCGACCGTGGTTCCACAGCATTGTGAAGCATATAATGGTCACGATCGATCAACAAGACGGCAACACTTGTGCCATTGTTAGTGATAGAGAAAGGCTGCTACAAACCGCAAATAACAAAGAACTTGCAGTAGCGAATTCAGTGTTGTACCGAGCTTATCATCAATGGCGACTTGGGTACCGCGTACCATCATCGTCCTCATTCAATAAACAGCATCACTGCGTTGTGATTACACGTACCGATCATTCGGTGCTATACAGCCACGACGGAGATATGTATATGAAGAAAACGGCAATGGAGAAGCCTAACAAGCTACATGTGTCAATGACGATAAAGCGCATGCACACTGAGTTAAAGCATTGACGCCTCTCGCACAAAAACAGCGATCCGACGGTGTGTCCTGAGAGCTATCCCCGCCATGCGTCGTAGCGGACTTTGCCGCATGAATGCAGGTTCACTCAAATGCACTAAATTTATGCGAATATGAAGACCGCCAGTGAACACGGTTTAAAAGCAAAACTAACCACCGCGATATCACATTACGGGCTGCACCGTATTGAGGCGTGTGCAGAATAAAGCCTTGAAGGGACAACCTCCATCGTAGGTTCACATACTTGAATGAGAATTTAAGCCTACTCATACTAATGGCGTTTAATGGACCAAACGCGACTACACTTTTTCTCTCACATACCATTAACGATTTGTATTTGAAGACCATGTAGCAATTGATTGCACAGCACTCGCAATGCGACCCTGGATATCGATTTTACGAAACAGTCAATGAATAAAAACATGGCAGCACAAATACTCAAGCGTGATACGAATTTGTAAATTTGATAAACCTACAGATATACACTAACTCCGCCAAGGACGGTCCCAAGCCCGTCTGAGAAAGGAGGAGGGTTGGGCTTAGGTCTAGCAACCCTATCCCGTAAAACCTACATTGCTACGGAAACGATGACAACAGATCCGTGGTTCGGTCATGTCTGCAGATGGATCCCAGTTCGCATACGAAGGTACCATGCCTGGCGTCCGCAAGGTAAACGAAAGGGGACGGCCCAAGGAAACTTGGCGCAGAACGTTTGGAACGCGAACTACATGCACAAGGATTACGTGCCAGACGGAAACGGAAGCAGCGGCAGACTGGAACCACTGGCGTGAAGTTGTCTTCACTTCATGTGCCACCAGGCACGGAGAGGACTGAATGAATGAATGAACAGATATACACTACTCCGACAGTTGCATGCGATCATGAGGAACAACAAAAGCTTCCATACCGCATTAACTCGAACGAAATTTGTTTATTTTATCAGCCCTTTTGCTTGAAACGAGAAGCAAGTTTAATAGTTCAACCAACCATCACAATGTACCTTACAGAATGTATCGATCAACACAACTTGGTAAACAAACATGCGTGTGCGCGTAGGCAAGATCTTTTCTGTTACGCAGCTGGTCATGGAACAACTGCGCATTCAAGGTAGAATGAACAAAAACGCAAATGAATACGTATGTCGCGTGTAAGTGCGTGGCCAAAGCGGTTGATTTGACGTGTGAAATGCTGTGGTACGGAAACTTGGTGACAAATGAAAACCTCGATAGTGTTAAGGGCCAACACGCAGCACGGGTACCTACTAAAGACACCTCTCTGTTGAGAATATGGGTTACATGAACTGGCTTACGCATTAACTTGGCTCATGAATGGAGAAGAACCGCCCGCGGTTATTTAATGATCTATGTGGTGCAAAGATGAGAACGTATGACATCACAAGCTTGATCAAGGCAACGTGTCGCAAAATAATAGACTGTACGTCGGTTAAAATGCTGTTATTGTTCGGGCACTCTGTCTGGATCATACATTCTCATCTGTGTACCAGAACGTAGTGAATCAGCAGAGCTCTCGATCAGAGGTCCGGCTTTCGTTTGAAAGGAAAAGGCGAGTCAGCGGCTAAACTCAAAAACTTAGCTGTAGTGCCTTAAACAGACGTTCTAAAACGGCAAGAAGCATTCAAATAGGTAGGATTCACCGCAGGGCTGAATGATCTTGGATTTTATATCCTAATGGTTTGAGATGACTACGAAACGAAAAACGGAGAGAAGATCGTAGCTCCATGTGTTGAACTCGATAAATACAAACAAAGCTGAGACATTCACACGGCTTGTCCAGGATTTTCTTGAGCAGTCAAGTGTTGAGAATTTCAATAGACTGAGCACCATTCATGCTATCGAATCTAATGACCAACCTTATCGGACAGTGGCATACAAGCGCAGGTTGGTGTTGAGAATGTTTTCGAAGCGTTTCACACCCGATGCGAGGGAAGAACTGACGTCTCGACCACTCGACCTGAAGCATCTTGTGGTTATGGTTGGCCTCCTTCGGTCGATGCCGATCATGTATGTACATCAAAAGCACATGATGGTTTCGTGCTCCGCAGCTTTTAGAATGACTAAACAGTCCGATTCGGAAGGAACAATCTCTCCAGCAGCGGCCACAGTGATTGACAATACGCGTTCGATAGATGTCAGTTGCACGCTACGAACAGCAACCGAGGGCAGTATCTGTTCATCTTGGCTTGCAGGTGACGCTTTACGCAGTGACTCTAAAATGAGCGGTCAAGACCAAGTTCTTCCCAGCTCCAAGGGTCCATGTCAAGAGCTTTCATATCTTTTTGCAAACGTCTGTGTACCACAAGCGCAGTCGACTTCTTGATTTCTATTGACTCATAATTTTATGGAATCATAAGGAAGCCACAAAATTCAATGGTCATATGTAGTCAGCCAACCTTCTAACCAACTACAAATGAAAGTTTTCGATCTAAACCAGAAGATACCCGAACGAGGAGCCCATCCCGCAGTGATAAACAAGCTTTTGTCCGCAGAGTCCACATTTAGGAGTGCTTCACTTCAAGCAATATCGAACCTGGTTTCAACAAAAATCTGTGGACATAAATTTTAGCCTAGGAGTTACAACACAGAATCCGTGAAAACGTGAAATATTGGCCAAATTCAAAAAACTCTATTTACATCGAACTGAATATGATACCACATTGACCCGGGGTCAAATCACGTCTGACCGATAACCGAGCTATGAACAACACGACCTCATCAGCATACAAACACAACAACTAGTAACACTGTCTGGTTTCGTGCACACGCGCTCGTATGCAATTGACATCGCATAACGGATCAATAATAACGGACAAAAACATCACAACACAAGGCCTGCCTTCTGTCCAGAAGACGTGATTCGTATGCCAAAATTGTGAACAATAGCCATTCATTCCAAGTGAGATAAGGCCGGTCATTAGCGAACGAAATACGCAGATCAGACCGAATGTTAAACTGGTTCGTATAACAGAATTGCAGTGCGCTTGAACTGATCGATGGCCACGTGATGGCGTGATTAAAAACGATCAATATATTGTAAGTAGTTGGAGAACAAGCAAGCGAGGTATGGAGGTACATTAGATAGAACAGAGGCTCACTGTACTTGATCTTAATGTCTCCACCTGATGAAGACAGACAGTCAGAAACCGGTTGTGAACATCGCAATATACAGAGGCAGAAAGTGTTATTGAGAACCAGGGAAAATACAAATGCTTGCGTGCCATGGAACAAGCTCTGAGGGTTGCTTAACTGTAGTTTTTTCAAGCGGCAAAACACGTGATGCACAGGCAGTTTGACACATTTGATCAACATTCCTGTTGCGTTTAAAAACGTATTCAAATAGTGGTCCTGTGCATTACAGAGACACTGACTGACGTGATGTTATTTAGAGACAAAGTTGAGAATAATGTGATCTTGATATTGTTCAATACAGCTTGTCCTGATGGTCTACTCTCGGTTCTGCTTATACAATGGGGAGTAAAAGGTCAATCTTCACTGCATATAACCATTCGTCCGAAGTTCGTGAAACAATGGGTGTCTGTTCAATCAGATTCTCCAAATGCCGAACCAGATATCACGATTCAAAACTAGTCTTCACGAGATTCAATCACGTGATCAAACGGTAATCAGCTGATCGCACAGCCAGCCCGAATTGAGGACACCACACGAGGCTGGGGCAAAATGAATAATTTGACAAGCCTCGATCTAGTAACGCAGTCAACTTTTGATCCGTCGAACCAGATTGAAAATGTAAAACAACCTTGGCAGCATGCTTTTCCATTGATCACAATTCACGACCAGGGTCGTGTTGTTTGCACTCATCGTGTAGAGTCAGTGCGATCAGGATTCACATGTCAGAAAGTAGACCGTTAGTGAGTAAGACCTGAAAAACAAAGTATCCAATCGTATGAAGTAAAACGCGTGGGCGCGGACAATATACTCGTGTAGGCACAAGCAAGCAGTAGTGGAAACAATCCTTGACACGTATCACGCCCACAAGCAACTATGAAATACAGGTAAAAATGACAGATCCTATGCGCTCACGCTTTCTGCTTACAGCGCTTCTAATGATCTCACACTGCACGTAAACCGTTTTCCGATTTGCAGTTGTGTGGGTAGTCCTGACAGAAGTACAGCTTGTTCATCAAGCTCGCCAAATTTAGCCACTTCGAATGCCTCCAAAGCATTCTTCCGCCCGCGCGTACGGTTCAAATTAGCGGTGTTTAATGCATCGGGCAACAGGCAGCCCTGGCTCGCACACTTGATAGCCTTGATGTCGATGTATGCTGTTTATCGGAAACACTCAAGCATAACGCTAGCTCGGTTACGCGATTGTCTAATCCTTCGAACCTACGCAAGTCACACTATCTACGTTTATCCACTGATGACGATGCCATGGTATCTGGTCAAGCTGGTGTCGGAATCCTTTTGAGTGAGAGAGCTGAGGTCGCACTTTTAGACTGGATCCCAGTCGACAGTTGTCTTTGTGCATTAAGACTACAAGGTTCATGAAAGAAAGGCCGATTTCACAATCAATCCCGCAATCTGTTTGTTTGCTGCTTATTCATCGACTGATTGCGGTTCTGAGCTTGACAAGGATGAGTTTTATGGAAGATTTCAAGAACTCATTAGACTTGCATCGAGGAGTGACATCGTTGTCTTAGCCGGAGACATGAAGGTGGAAGGTTTTTTTCTTTTTGCTCGCATTTGGTTACAAATATAGATGCCAGCAAGCGAGTGTTAGGACCAGGTGGCCACGAACTGAGAGAAATGCTGGTGCTTGCTAGTTTGTGATGGTTGGGACATGTTTTAAGAATGCCTACTCACCGTTTACCGTACCGCGCCTTATTCGCAGACTGGCAGAAGGTGGGAGAAACGATCGAGTGGCCAGTTCATGACATGGTGTTAAGGTCAGTGGGGCGTATTTGTTTGCCTGGGTGGTGTCCAAAAGCTCCACCTAATAGTTGGCTGGAAACCTTGCGAGATATGGTTGCAAACCACAGTCAGTGGCGCCAGTGAATTTTATGATGTGTTCTAAGTTTTAATCCGGTATTATTATATTTAATACAAAAGACAAAAAACGCATGCAGTGAAACTACAAAAAACAAACTGCTTTTTACGCATTTGCTTTTGCATATTCCGCTTGGCAGCTTTCCTGTTTTTCACGCGCTTGCTTATCTGCCTTGCCTTCTTCATATAGCATGACAATTTGACCGGTTTCAGACTTGTGCTTTATGATCACAATGATGATAATTCCGTCACGTGACGGCTATGAGAAGTGATTATCGCCGAGGCCCAAGACAATCCAGTTAAGGTAACATAGCACCAGCTAGGGTCCAGGTAAATGAACTGCAGGTTATTGATCGTTGAGGCAGGATAATGTAAGTCTATTTAAATTTGGAAGAGGGCTTAGAGTCGAACCACTTCAACGTTCATATACAAAATGTTGTAAGGTCAGCATTACAGCGAAGCAAGTGGTCAGATATTTAATAATCTTCAGGCGTAAACAGCGAAAAGACGGCAACAAAACCAAATACCAAGTTCCAAAAGTACGAATCATGTGAGGTGATCACCTCATCGAAAGCTCAAGTGACACGAGTGTGGTGATAGGCAGGCAGTAACTATGGCAAAACTAGGGTTGCACATTTGTATACCAATCATAAAAGTGATATGATGTAGATATAAAATAAGATTTATAATGACGAAATCGATCGACTAAAGTGTATCCAGAGAAGAACAACGAGCAAAGAGAACAGATATAACGATTCGGTTTTCCGTGCATTGCTTTCTGATATGTGATAGAAACGAACTCAATGATCATTCGGGACATCAGTAGCACGTACCGATTGCCTTACTCTCACAAAACCATGATACATCCGAATTTAACGGGGAAGGATGGGGCTCAAAACGCCAGGGAATCTATCGACGAAGCACACTGGGATGAGGTGTATACAGCTAGAACGAAACATGCATCTAACCAAGTTTTGTAAACGAAGAGACCGACTTCAGAACCGCAGATTTCTCTTGTGGTTTTCACTGCCAAGCTTTTATCGAGAGTCTGGTTGACAGCTTACAAGATTATTCAAATACACTGGAAGAGGATTACAAGACTGCAGATAAACACCCCATCATCATCATCATTCAGCGAATATATCGAGGTAGAGACAAAGTGCCAAGTAACATGAAGTGAGAAAGACAGATAAGCAGGAGAAATGTGCGAATGCGTACAATACAGCTTGTTTTGTAGTTTCGTTGCATGCGATTCTGTGATTTTTGTTTTGCTGTTTACAAAATATGATAAAATGAAAGGAAATACAAAAACGTGCCACACATCATAAACTACGTTGACACCGCTGAGTTAGATTCGTCGTATGGCTTTCGAACCAACCATTTGGTGGATCTTTTTGACGGGCAACACCGGCAAATGACAATGTTCTACCAAGCAAAGCGCTACGGTCCATTTCTTCATTTATTGGCCACCCGGTCGTTTCTCGCAGCATCTACCAGGCTCTGTGAATGAAACACGTTACGGTAAACGGTGACAAGGTATTTTTAAACCGTGCCTCAACCATCGCAAACGAGCAAGCATATCAGCATTTCTCTCAGTACGTGACGTGCAAAGCGATGCAGCCACCGAATGCGAGCAAAGCTACGCAGGCAAAGATTGTCAAAAACAACTTCATCCACAGCGAGATCTGATCGCACAGATTGGTCTCGCGGCTACAACCAGTTTGATTGTCACGGAGTTCATCTGTCTCTACCATGTCAATCTGAACATTATTACAACCAGGAAGTAATAAACCAAACCGAGTCAGGAGGAAGTTTGTACACTTGTTTCTCCATGTGTGTGTGTGTGTTAAGCTACTTGTCCGTTGGTATCGGAACTTTAATTCTACAAGATACGACGACAATGTATTATATGTTCTCAAATGGCCCTGATACAGCAAACCAACTCCGAGCGTTGCTTTATAGACCGAACACCCTCAAGTTTCAGAGGCGAATCTCTCTGTGAAGGATTGCTCCCATTCGGTGGCAACAACGCGTTGCAAACATCGATGTCTGCCAACAAGTGTTAAGATTAAGAGGCCACGGGCTTAAAGCAATGCCTTGTCACCGGTTATAAAAACGCGCCTTATTCACAGAGCCTGGGAGAAACAACCGGGTGGCCAGTCCATGAAGAGTTGCGGTGGGAAGAATAAGCTCTCCGTGGGACATATTCGTTTGACTGGCTGGGGTCCAAAAGTTCCATCTAATAGTTGGCTGGTTACGAACCGAAGTCAGTGGGGCGCCAACGTATTGTATCATTGTGTCATAACTATTTTATCCTGCATCATTGGATTGCTACTTATTACACGCATTCCCATATTTTGCCTGCCTGTTTTAGTTTTTTTGACACGTTTGCTCATATGCTTTTCCAGCTTCAGGTTTCTTGGCACTTTGTTTGGCTTCAGACCTGTAATTCACGATGATGACGAAGAAGAAGCTTGCAAAACGCGCTATCGTAAATTTACAAACAAAAGCTCTACCGTTGATTAAACCACTAAACTGTGTGAAGCAAGTCGAAGGTGCAAGGTCCTAGCTGTGGAGAATTGTTGCCGTTTTTACCGGATCTACATCGTGCAATTGCAACGTCCAAAGCATTGAGTTATGCAGTTTGAGCATACAAATACAATTGAAGAAAATGAAACACAGCCCAAATTGATTTATCCACATCATGAGTGACCGTAGACTACCAATATTTGCACGGGTGTGTAATCGTGTGCAGTACTTTGTGCTGTGCGGCCAACATCGTGCTAAATTGATTAAACACCGGTAGTGAGCTGCATGCTGAAACACACTGGAGTCTCACTATCATTTCTATTTCTATTTGTATTTTATTTCTCATACCTGTCTAGGCCTGGGCAACATGACAGTATCTTAGCCCACGTGCAGTGTCTGACTGTGCGGCACTTTCCCTGGATCAGGCTTGTGATTTCATACACACATACATACCACTATTTGCCTCCACTGATCGCTCATAGGCCCGAAAATATGGTACAAACTGCACTAGACGAATGATCCTTTGGATGCTCGACCGAGATGCGATAACGATGAAAAGGAAAGTGGCTTACGAAACAAGCCACACGAAGAGAGCACACATACCAAATGGATAGATGTGCGTGCGATTAAAAAACAGACAAACACCTATAAGGCGGCCTAAATTCGTAGAATGACATCACGAATACAGCGTCTTTCAAGTGGACAACTTCAATGAAGTAGTTTAATAATATGCTAATAGTAAGGCTGCTATCAGAACAAGAAAGATTAATTTTATGTGGTTCGTTAACAGTCTATGCCACGTGGTGGTTTGGCTACCTCGAGGTCTGCACCTCTGACCGAGACAAAGCGCCGCAGTCAGAATTCACGCGGGTCAAGGTACTGTCAGCTGCACGGATGTGCAATCGTGCAGCATTTCTGTGCTGTACGGCTAACATCGTGCTAAATTGATTGGCCAACGTTAGTGAGCTGCATACTGAAACACGCTGGAGTCTCACTACCATTTCGATTTCCCTCCTCATATCTGTCTAGGCCTGGGCAACCTGACAGTAACTTAGCCCACGTGCAGTGTCTGACTGTGCGGCACTTTGCCTGGATCAGGCTTGTGCTTTCATACATACATACATACTGTCAGCTGCCCAAACGGTGACCATGGTAGTGAGATTCCCGCGCATCTCCCCGGTGGCAAACCACGAGGTTAGCTGCCCCGCACCAAAGTACGGAACGATTGCGTGTCTGCAAAACGTGACCAAACTAACGTAGCGTGTATATGTGCAGCGCAATCGAAAATGGCAGTAACCAATGCGATGGTATCGACCGATGATAAATGTGCTTTTGGTGTGAATTCCAAATTTCTGTGCAATTCAGTAACACAGTGTTTCTGTGAAACGCGGGCCACATCGCGACTAAATTGACTTGTCAACAGTACCAAGCTGCAAGCTGCACGCGAATAAGCTGGAGTCTCGTCTGCTATTTCACTTTTTATTCGAATATGCTGTCTAATCCTTGACTACTTGGAGGTCAGCTCACCTACCGCAGTCCCTAACTGTGCGTCACTTTGGCTTGTTTCCATACTTAACATCCCCCCACCAATTGGGGCTTCTGACATAAGGCCTGGCGCCCTGTTAACCAGATGGCGGCACGCACGGATGTTGCATCGGGCCGCTTTCTGTGCTGTCGGCTAACATCGGGCTAACTGATTGTGCCACGGTAAGTGACCTGCATGCTGAAACAGGCTGAGTCTCATACCGTTTTCTTGTTCTTTTTGCATTCGCATATCTGTCTAGGCCTGGGCAACCTGACAGTATCTTAGCCCACGTGCAGTCTCTGACTGTGCGGCACTTTGCCTGGATCAGACTTGTGCTTTCGTCGTCATCATCACGGTCGTCGGAACATTACGGACCGGAACCCGGTCATCAGACGATGTCGAATTAACGTTACACCAACCGAGATGTGTGACGTGAGTTACCTTAACTTTTTACTTTTGTGCGACTATCTCCTCCTGAAGGATGAGTCGGCTTCAATGAAGATTCTTTAGAATTTGGGTACAAAACGGCGTCCACAGCACCACTCGGTGTTTGTTTGAGTCAACTTATCTAGCCTTTGTACAACAAAGTGCGATCTGCGATGCAGCAGGGATTTGCCGGAAAGAGGTGGTGTACACAAACTAACCGTCTACGAGACTCTGCTCCAGATTTTTCCTCGGAGTTTACTCCAGAAGCTTTTCCCGCAAGGCAGCGGAGGTTTTAAATAAGGGTTTTCCTTCCGTTAGATGAAATGCCTTCCCAGGCTAACAAGCTCCGCCTGTCCTGTGTTACAGAATAAACACAAAACGTCTGGCTTGGGAGAATCCCAAACGCGATGCGAAATCACGTCAAGGTTAACCTCAAAAAACGAGAAAACGCACAACATTCATCATCAAGGAAAGAAAACGCAGTCATAGTAGTTAAGATTAATCAATTTCAGCAAGACACAATTCTGTACACGAGCAAGAAAAATCACACGCACACACAAGGGATGAAGGGGACACCAGTCTGCGAGTTGACAAAAAGCCGCCAAGTTCGAGGAGGAGATGCGCGAGGGCGAAGAAACGTGAATAAATTGCACCGCGATTACAACCACGCTGAGCGGGGGAAATCAAATGGGGAAGAGAGCAAATGATTGAATGAGGATAGCACGATGTGTGAGTATCTGATGTGGATGAACGACGAGCGAGCGAGCCCATTAGCAGGAACAACCACCGCGGGGTTCTTGATGCGTCGCGCCCAATTGGATTTGATCGGGGAAATCGCTGCAAATGTCCGCCTGCGGAGGGGGAGGGACACAAAAATAAGTAGATGGATGACACTGGGACTAAGATGAAAACAAACACACTTGTTAAACAGGCAGCATTAGATCGGTATCATGTACTGAGTGCTTATCTGAGATACAACTATGATAATTTCCAAAGGTTGTCATAGCCGGGGGTAGCAGTGGGGATAAGGTCCCACTGTTTATAAAATGCTCCCATATGGCGCACGTCTCAAATAGCCTCTGACAACCAAGTCCAGCTTCTGGACTGCACGAGTGGCTCCCCGAGCTCGGCGGAACTGCTTCTACCAACCGGAGAAGGGGCGAGGGCGAGTGACTGGAGCCTGAAAACCAGTTTGCGTCGGGCAGATGGAGCTCGTTATCCTGGGAGGGCATTTCATCTAAGGGAAAAAACCCTGATTTTAAACCTCCGCTGCCTTGCGGGATACCCGATAGTGGGAAAAACTTCGGGATAAAACCCAAAGTAAAAATCTGGAGCAGAGTCTTGTAGACGGTTAATTGATGCACACCACTTCTTGCTGGCAACTCCCTGCTGCCTTGCAAGTCGCACTTGGTTGTGCAAAGGCTAGAGAAGCCGAGTGGTGCTGGGGACGCCGCTTTGTACCCAAATTCCCAAGACCCTTCGTTGAAGCCGATTCATCAACCAGGAGTAGATAGTCGCACAAAGTAAAGTAAGTAAGTAAGTACAACCGTGTTAAAAATCTAAAACAATAAGGAAGGGGCGGGTAAATATTATCGAACTACCTCATCCCAAGGTGGCTGTGCCTATTCTAAAATTTCAGTAGCTTTTGAGGTCCCACCATTCCACGTATCTTTTAGAATAGTTTACTCTGTCAGAGTTGTATGGCAGTTAAGCATTTACTGCTTGTTACCGGTGTATTGTTGTCCATGATGCAATAGTGACGATGAAGACGAGGCACTGAGATGAGGTGCCTGCACCTCGAATCAAACACGCCTTCAATCAAGTGTTGTGAACGAGTAGAGCGACATCAGCATGACAGCTTCCTTGCGACTTTCACTGTCACGCATCATAACAAGCTTTCCTCGCCACTTCACTTGTAAACAGACACGATTAATCAAACACTTCAAGATGTCTATAGCAAGACGATTCTGATCCATATGTGTGTATGTATGAAAGCACAAGCCTGATCCACGCAAAGTGCCGCACAGTCGAGGACTGCACGTGGGCTAAGATACTGTCAGGTTGCCCAGGCCTAGACAGATATGATAAGGAAAATATAAGTGGGACTCCAGCACGGTGAAAAAGTACTGTACGATTGCACATCGGTGCGCTGAGAATTTCGATTTCTATGACCACAACCTGGGAGACGAGTCGTACCAACCGCAGCTAGTTTAACAGTCAAAGCCTACATCTGCTTGAGCCAAGTTACAGTCTGGCCACCATAATAACGACGCCATTCCGAGTTAGGAGTGGCAAACAAAACACAAACAACGTGTATTATCATGTGAAGCGGTGGGGTGTATGTGAGCATCACAGGCTCGAGATGTCCATCAATGATTCCCTTTTAATTGGCACCAATCCACACAGAGGCGATCTATTCTCGACATAAAGCTGAGCAAAAGAAGGTGACCACTTGAAAATCAATAGCCCTTATTTGGCGTCAGAGCGTACAACGATAAGCTCGAGTTCATTTGAAGCTTAAACACAAGCAAGCTCAACCTAACACAGGATGGCATGAAGCACAAGCCGCACAGCCAGAGACTGCACGTGGGCTAATATACTGTCAGGTTGCCCAGGCCGAGGAAGAAAAAAGAACAGGACCCATATCGATCCCCATTACACAGAGACATACCTCGGATTCTTGCGCGAGCGCTACTCTGGTCACGTGCTGGAAAGCCTGGTCGACGTTCGTGGCCTCTTTGGCACTACATTCGAAATACGGCAGGTTCCCTTTCGATTGACACCACAACCTCGCGCGGCGTTCGGTGACCTGGAAAAGACAAACACGGGGGGGGGGCTGAAAGTCTAGAACAGATTCACGTGACTTGAACCTCAGCAAGCACCACGAATAAGATTACAATAGATATCATGGCAAGTTTAATGCAGTGTGTTATATTAAAACCACTTAACCTATATCAAATATAGTACAGCTTCTAGATACTATGTGATATCAAATGAAACAAGATAATTAAAGTATCTTATGTATGCACGAAATCACAAGTCTTCTCTAAGCCGAATGATCAGAGCCATAGACTGTCAGGGTGACCACGTCTGACGAGATGAGAAACGAAATAGAAACGGCAATGAGACTACAGCGTGTAGGTCACTACCGGTGACAAATCGATGTATGTACGTAGGCAGTATGGTTATTTATGAAATCACAAACCTGGGTCGTGTGCCGAGGTATATGATATGAAAGCACAAGCCTGATTCAGGCAAAGTGCTGCGCAGTCAGAGACTGCAAGTGGGTTAAGATACTGTCAGGTTGCCCAGGCCTAGACAGATATGAGGGTGGAAATCGAACAGGAGATGGTAGTGAGACTCTAGCCTGTTTCAGCATGCAGCTCACTACCGTTGGCCAATCAATTTAGCATGATGTTAGCCGCACAGCACAGAATTTCTGCACGAATGCACATCCGTGCCGAGATACTGTCAAGTTTCCTGGGTATAATGACCCTGAGACGCCAGTATGATCTCGCGTGCAGATCCGCAGTGTGGCACATTCAGCGTTGCCAACGTTTGTAGATCCATGCGCGCACACACACACGTATGTATCAGTGTGGAGGCATAGAAATGTACAAATTAGAAGAATGCAGACAGATGGCACCGCGCAGTTCAAGGGACTACACTCAGACTGATATGCTTGCCAGAACTCGAAAGACGGGGACAATGACAAACGGACCGTAATTAATTGTCACATTCAACAGATTGACGCTGGCATTCAAAGCAACACATTATTCTACGACTATGCGGCACTTTGACTAGATCCGGTTTGTGATTTCACACATACAGTAATAATATTGATAATAATAACAGTAATAAAACTAATAATAATAACTTTACAGTGTAGCAAAACAAAAGAGCCCGCACTTGGCCTGACTCAGGGTTTTTGAATTCATACACATTACAACCGTGTACCATCGAACGTAGCAACGAGCACCGGGATGTACTTAATATGACGAAATAAGGTCGAAAATCAAGACTATAAAATTCATTTTTTATCGACCAAAATATAATCACATAAAGGAGTCTAAGCTCACTGCAAAGGTCACGCACAATACACGTACACCAAAAATTAAGGCATGCTAGGAATTTGTCGTGATTTCATCAGCAAAGCAACGCGGTCAGTAAAAACGAAAATATGAGGTTTGCGAGGTTTAATTTGAACAGATAGACGCGTAGACAAAAAGCATATCGATACACACCGTTGCCTCGTCTCTGTGTGTAATGTGTTGGGAAAAACAGGATTCAAGTCACTGGGAGAGAACATACTAGTTGTTATTGGCATCCTTCGGCACATATCGAGCATGGACCTACATCACAAGCGCGTGAAGGTTTCATGCTCCGCAGGTTTTAGAATGATTAAACAGTCCGATTCGGGTACGACAATCGCCCCCGCAGCGCTTAAAGCGATAAGTAGTACTCGGTGGATCGGCGTCTGTTGCATGCCAGTGGCGTCATCTGCGTTCAGCAGCCAAGAGCAGTATTTGCTCTTCCTCAGATCAAGAGCAAGTTTGTTCCAACTCGCGGGGTTAATGTCAAACGTCTTTGTACCGCAAGTGCGGTCTGCCTAATGGTCGACTTCCTGATTGTAACTCACCATAGAGTAGATCTTTAGGAATATGACCATTTTCCATTCTGTAGACACGGCCAAGCCGCTGCAGGGGATCTGTCGTAGTAGGGTGAACATGCTCTGTGGACCAGCTTTAGAAAGCAGTTCAGCTTTCGTTACTTTGTCCATCCTCGATATGTTCAAGATACGGTGGATGCTTCGTAAATCGAAAGCATTCAGTTTCCGTTCGTGTTTCACTGCCATACACTAAAGCATTTGGTACACACGCGCTGTATACCAATATCTTTGTCTTTACAGTCAACTTGCGTTTGCCCCATACACGAGAGTTCAAACGAGACACGATGGTAGCAGTACTGCAAAGTCGCTTATCAATCTTCATGTCTAGCGAGAGGTTATCCGCAATGGTTGAACCAAGGTATGTGAACTGATGTACTGGTTCAAGCTGATAGTTCTCAACAGTAATGATTGGAGGCAATACAGTCCCTTAACCAAGGACTTTGGTCTTGCTCATGCTGATTGTCAGCACAGTCGTTGCATGCCGACGAGAAATAGTCACTTAGCGATTAGAGCTGCTCTAGTAATATCTAGTTGTTAACCTAACCCATATTTTAGTTTTTATGAGGTCACAATCATCATCAAACCTGGATTGCACATGGTCGTTTTAAAAATATAGGATATTATGGCAAAACACAGTCAAAGACTGCACGTGGACTAAGACATAGTCAGGTTGCTGGGCCTAGACAACGGTAGCATAGGTTCAGTGAGTTGGAACCGTGGTTTACGTCTGTTTGACGTCATCAGGTGAAGACAGTAAGATCACTTTCAGTGAACCAGCGGTAGAGTGGTAAAGATAGTTACACTTGTATGCCACGGTTGAATAAAGTTCTTACAACCAATGGCAGCAAAATGTGGAAAAAACACAAGTCTGGATCTAGACAAAGTGCCCCATATTTAGAAACTGTGCGTGGGGTAAGATACTGTCAGGTTGCTCAGGACTAGAGAGATATAAAGAAAAATGGCAGTACGAATTCAGTGTGTTTTCGCCTGGCGCTCATTGCCGATAGCAAATCAGTTCAGCACTGTTATCTGTGCAGTATTTTGTAGGAAGGTACAGACGGATCCAGGCAGTGCAGCACAGTCAAAGACTGCAGGGGGTTAAGATACTGCCGGTTTACCCCAGGCCGAGATAGATATGGGAAAGGAAAACATCAATGGCAGTGAGACTTCAGTGTGTATTCGAAAGAAGCTCAGTACCGGTGGCAAATCAAAGAAGTAATGCACGATTGCACACCTGGGTATCAGCAAAAATAATGGAATACAGACCGTTTACTATGTTAACGATGAGAAAAAATGTTCAAGCAAAACCATAACCGACTTACCGCACGATTGGGCAAATCAGATTTGTTTCCAATCACCACAAACGGAAAGTTTTCCGGATCTCGTGGACTGGCTTGAATGAGAAATTCATCTCGCCACGAATCGAGTGCTTTGAAGGTGTTCGCCATGGTTACGTCATAGACAAGAACACAGCAGTCCGCGCCACGATAGAAGGCGACCCCCAGGGATTGGAAACGTTCTTGCCCAGCGGTATCCCACAACTGCAGAGTAGCTACGCGGTCATCGACCACAGTTTCTTTGGTCAAAAAATCAGCACCGATGGTTGCTTTGTATTGGTTACTGAATTTTCGTGTCACATATTGGTTCATCAAGGAGGTTTTACCGACACTGCGGACGAAGTGAGTTCATAAAAAGGCTATAAACATACCCACTATCACCGACGATAATCACTTTCAACAAGATTTTCTTACGGGCAGCCATTTAGAGAGAAAGGTCAAACGATTGCTGTGGAAGGAGAATAACAAAAAATTCAAAAAATGTTAACCAAAAGTGAAATAGCAAAATGGCTGTTGAAACAAGACCGAAAGCAGACACAATGACGTTAATAAAGGCATTCCGATAAACAGAGTAAAACTGCGTGTTGACGTGAAATGATGGTGTTTTCATCAAAAATCACAGATCAATGCACAGATGTGCATTTTGTAGTACTTTTGTATGTACCGATGAAATCACAAAGCTTGAATCAGGCAAAGTACTGCGAAAACAGACTGAATGTGAGCTGAGGCACGGTCGAGTTTCCCAGGACTAGAAAGATAAAGGAGAAACGGCAAGGTTCCGAACGCAGTTGACTGCTGGTAACGAATCACTTTTGCACCATTTACAATTCACACGACAAAGTACAGCACGATTAAACATCCATGCATTAGTACTTCTTTACTTGCAGATGACACCATGTGAAATTGATTTGCACGGATACTGATGTGCAGACGGAAGCACTAATATCTGTGCAGGCCTGGGCAACTTGACAGTATCTTAGCCCGTTTGCAGTCTATGACTGTGCGGCAATTTCCGTCGATAAGGCTTATGATTTCATACATAATCACAATTTTGGAGCGATACAAAGTGCGCAACACGAAAGACACTTCACTGAAGAACAGAACCCACCTAGCTGACACACCAAGGTATGCCAGCAGGATACGCTGTCAAGCAAGTGTAAAAAAACATGAAAGCGAAATATGCAAATACCTAAAATAAATCGCCTTTTCTCGTTCAACTGCATGCGATTTTACATTTTTCGGCGCGTTCGTGTCAGATGAACTTTAATTGTAGGGTACTACCAGCAACGTGCTATGGCGAACACATTAACAGCTGTTAGGATTTATAGGGTGAGTGTTCATTACTGGATTCAGTGGACTTGAATTTTGATAATCGGAATTTTATTATTCACCAGAAAGAATGAGTTCGTCGATATTGCTTTGCTAGAACGCGTCGAAACATAGGAATGGTGAAGTATGATTGCTGGACGCATATCCAAACTATATATTGCAATGGCTCGTATGCAGCTGATGATGGGCAAAGATTCTACACTTTAAACAAAACATGTGCGCTAGTGATGTTCACCGTGTGAAGTCTTCGCCGTGACTAGCACAATCCGATTCGGAGGGTTAGCTCGCCCGCATAATCATAGACAGCAGTAGATCAGCATCAGATCGGAATGCTTCATCATGAACATTGCTACACTGGTAGGCAGTAGCGAATGCTAGAATGTCAGACAATCATGCCATGATAAAATTTAAAATAGTTGGAAAAGGTCGGGACCTAAAATGCTACGCAACATGTGTAGGATTAAGCAGACACACCGGGATAAGCTGCATACACTTGGAATAAAACGCACTCAATCAAGTGTTGTGAACGAGTAAAGTGATATTAGGAAGACGCTTCTTGCGACTTTCACGTGCATCATAACAAGCTTTCTTCGCCTCGCCACTTGACAGCATAAAAGATTATTCAATCACCCCAAGAAAACGCCTACACATTGCCGCCTATGAGCGCGATTCTAGTCTAATCTCGGAGGGTGAGCGGTCAATGGGAAGTCTGTTCACGCGCCTCAAGCAAGTAGACAAGTAGCCCCAATTATGTATGTATGAAATCACAAGCCTGTTCGAAGCAAAGTGTCGCGCAATTAGAAACCGCGAGTGGGCTAACATTAATGAATGAAATCACAAGCCTGATCCAGGCAAAGTGCCGCACAGTCATAGAATGCACGTGGGCTAAGATACTGTCAGGTTTCCCATGCCTAGACATATATGGAAAAAACAATAGCAGTGAGACTACAGCGTCTTTCTGCATGCAGCTCACTACCGGTCGCAAATTAATTTAGCGCGCTGTTAGCTAGCAGCACAGAAGTCCTGCATGATTGCACATCCGTGCAGGGTGGGCTAACATAGGTCAAGTTATCCAGACCTAGACAGATGTGTGAATGAAAATAGACATGGCAGAGAGAATACAGCTTGTTTTCGCATGCAGCTCACTAATAGATTTCAAATCAAATTAGCACCCCCATTGTAGCCAGCTTGTTTGTCAAGGCTATCATCTGCGTGAGACAAGTCAGTGTCTGGCAACATTTACAGCATCGCTCGTTCGAATAGAAGTAACAAACGAAATTTCAGTTAGGAAATTTAACATGGCTGACCGAGCGAATTCGATGCGTGATAACTTGGTCATTTAAACACCGTTACAAATAATACGTATTCCTGAATAGATAACGCAACTGGAAGGTGCAAAGCGCACTTCAAAACAGTACAATACTACATTGACGGTCCATAGTAGCCTTACCATCCGTACAAAATTTGAAGACCAAAAGGAAGCCGTCCTCACAGACAGCATTACACCGGTAGCATGTACCGAATTCTTAACTGCCACACAGCATAGCCCAAATCGAAAAACGTTTTTATCAGTAAATCTGTATTACTGCCTCCATTATAAAGTCAATTACCAAATGGAACAACAAAGACAGACATTATTTATCATAAGAAATTTGGCTATTAAACTATCGTACACCCAAACGCGCACAACACCATTGCACGGATGTGCAATCGCGCAACATTTATGTCGTGTGCGGCTAACATCGTGCTAAATCGATTGGCCAACGGTAGTGAGCTGCATGCTGAAACACGCTGGAGTCTCACTACCATTTCTATTTCCCCCCTCATATCTGTCTAGGCCTGGACAACCTGACAGTAACTTAGCCCGCGTGCAGTCTCTGACTGTGTGGCACTTTGCCTGCATCAGGCTTGTGCTTTCGTACCATACCAGTACGGTGCACAACAGGTAGCATTTTTTTCTGTACATGAGTTGAATAAGATGATGCGAACAAATACGAAGTGATGCTGGGGGCACAATTCTGTACCGAAATCTCCGAACAATTTCAGGAATTTGTTACAGCATACCCGGTAGGTGACGCGTTTCATTGATCAGGCTCGTGGAATACAGAAAGTTGTGGAGAAGGAAACAGTCGCACATATGGAAAATGTGCCGCAATGCTAAAGTACTGAGTATTAGTTTCTAGATAAAATTTCTGAAGCTCAATTAATTGTTGACACCGAGCTTGGAATTGCAACTACAGAAACGAACGCACACATAATGAGGTGAATCATTTCACTTGCATACAAGCATGCAAATGAAAACTAACGATATCCATAGCTTTATCATTAAAGAAAGGCGATACTATGTATGTAGGGAATGAAGAACAAGGCTAGTAAGCCCCTTGCATTTGGAGCTAGAGGATTTAACACACACCACGCAAAAGATCAATGGGTTATATTACATATTACCAGAAGGATATAGTACAGCCAGAAAAGGTACCGAAGCTGGCCACTCGCAGGATCGAGCAGCTAACATGCATCAACTATGAAAATTGTCTTGAAGAACAAGGGCTTTCCTCGCTTAAGAGGAGGTAGCTCAGGGGCGATCTTATATAAACCTTACAAGTTGCCAAGGGAGGGCAAAGTCCGAAGCTAAGTAAACAACACACCAGGCTGTAATGCAGAACGCACTTCTTAAACATCCGTGTAGTAAACAGGTGGAGC
>JACCGJ010003115.1:0-37724 GCA_013407085.1 Atriophallophorus winterbourni
ATAAAGATTGGTTTTTGGTATTTTTATGCTGTTTTTGCGTAAACGGACAAAATCAGAACAATCTGCTGGAATGCCATATGAAGTGAGAATAAATCTTTATAAGTCATTTAAAGGATAATTATCTGCTACAATAAATGAAATGATATTCTAAGAACGGGATTTTCTCCGACGAATGGAGTTTCTACAAATTTATCAACTTGTAAAAGGATATCACGATCAATAATGGAATTGAGCTTAATAAGGGATAATAAAAGGTGAAGAGAATCAAATGAAGTTTGAGGAGTTGTTATTTCGTTGCGTAGACGTTTTCAAGATTAAAGAGGTGTCATTATCTAACCTCACCGTGCAATTTCTTGTTTCAGGATTTTTTCGAATTTTAATACGGTGAGAGATGGATGTTTTGGATGCATTGTGTATAAAATATATATTTTAACTTTTTATATATAATCACAAATATAACAGTTCTGATACTAAACAAATAGGAATATGAAAAACGTAATTAGCAAGACGTGCCGTATTCAAGCAGCGCTCCTTGTCGGCAAAATTAAATTAAATCGGAATAAATGGGACGAACAAAGGTTTCAAAAAGAAAAATGTTCGCTGCTCACCAATTTGTGACCGTTGATCTAACGTAAATTTCACCTTAAACAACGTAAGTCCTCTGATTATTGCCTTAATTAGCCGAAACTTCCTTCTCAACGTAACGCGGCATACAAACACACATGATAGACTTGTCACAAAATAGAACCCGTGAGCGGCGGGAATAATATATTCAAATTGTGTAAACATTTTCATGTATGCATTATAACAAAACAATGACAAAATGTACAATAAATCAACTGAAATATACAACGATGAAAATACTATGACTTAACCCTTGCGAACCGCTGGTGGTTATGCTTCACTAGCTCTCAGTATCAAGTTTACAGTTTTCCTAAGTCAGGGTATACTACTTACTGATTCAAATTGAGCGAAAGTAGCTTCTTATACACTAAACATCCTGACCATTATTCATCGATAGTTATAGGATAAACATGCTACAACGAAAATGCAGGCATTTTCTTTTTGATTCTTGGCATGGTTTCTGACAAGAATTTATATGTCTATATTAATTCACCCACGGCACGATAAATGAAAGTCCATGAAATTAACAATTATTTCAATTATGATAATTTTAACGATTAGGAAAATTATAAATCATCAGGTGATATGTATATTAGTAAAGAAGCTTTTAACATAATCACTCTTGACATAGTTGAAGAATAGTTAGAGCTGTCTATTCAGTATAATTAATTATTATACAAGGCTGTGAAAATAATAGTCAGATTGAAAACAGCTTCACCTTCCCGGAAAACTTCCTATCATTCTTTTTCAACATTCAACAATGAAGATTTATGTTAAAAAAGCTAATAGCTGCACAATACCAAGGCATATATGTATAAAAGTTAAGCAAATCATAACTTTAATGATTGTGTCCATGTGATTAAAAGGAGGAGCGGAAGTTGAAGGGCAGCTCGTTTTTTAATCAACCACTAATGCAGCTAATTTGAGTCCGCTGGTTAATCTGGGCAGTACTTAGCAGTGTTGCCTATTATCAAAAGTTCTACATCATAGACAAGAAGAAGAAGTTTACATCGGAGCAGTTTTGGTAGATCATTTAATGATATTAAGAACAGTATTTTACGGAATACTGACCCTTGTAAGACAACGTTTGTGGCTTCAATAGTTCGGGAAATTTAGTCATCTATTTTGATTTTCGCTTTGAATTCAGACATGTAATTTGTAAACCATGTTAGTATATTTCCAATAATAATTGGTAAAGTGTGATCAACTTTATCAGAAGCTTTAGATATATCTAAGTAACAAGGTTGCACGAAACTCCCATCGTTTAAAGCTTGCATCTAATAGTTTAAAGTCGTGAGCTAGTTAGAAAACCATGAGAAGTTTTTTATAAATCCACATACCAAGCGTTTCAATCATTTAGAAATCAGAGAGAGGATGGTAAGGAGGTGGTAATTGGCGATATCCGGACGACTCCACTATTTCTGATTTGTGTATTTACTACGGTTTACCAGCAAGCTGGTACGAGTCTTGTATTTAATGTGTAATAAAATAATTCACAAAGTCGACCGCAAAGCTCTAGCTAAGATGACTTTAAAATAGCCCGTGTTATTCCTCCTTTGCCGGTAATTTGTTAACGTTTTACCTGGGTAAATGCTTTAGCACAACCATAGAATCCAGATCGACATCACTGAAGCCTTCCACCTTTATTAAACGTGGCAAAGGTGTTAGTTGGCTCTCATCCTTTAAAAAAAGACTTGCACATAGAATGCTGCTAGGGCATCAGCTGTGTCGACGACAGTATTCGGCAATCCGTCCACAGTCGGAAAAAGAAACGCTCCCAGTTTAACCTGAGATATATTGTTTACGATAGTGTAGAATGTCTTAGGATGACTTTCCTTCTGGTCTCAGCTGTGTCGACGACAGTATTCGGCAATCCGTCCACAGTCGGAAAAAGAAACGCTCCCAGTTTAACCTGAGATATATTGTTTACGATAGTGTAGAATGTCTTAGGATGACTTTCCTTCTGGTCTACCTGCACCCAATGGTGATATTGCATGTTTCAGCGATTTAAGGACGTCACCATGTTTCTTACATTTCTAAAATGTTCACAGGATACTTCTGTTTAAGTGATCATGTGTATAGCCCATGCCGAAAATGCCAAAACTACACAATTTCGATTGCGGCTGCGGAGTTTAAAACAAAAAGTCTAACTCTTCGTCAATTTTCATAACATCGTATTTGAAAAGGCTGGAAAGTATGCCTTGCGTCATGTAACGTCTGTGAAGCTAGTAACGCGTAGACCACTTGTTTGTTATTTCGAAAAATTCAAAACAACGATTTAGATATTCTACGGTACTGTAATTGGCAACACTTACAACAACAGTAAATATACAAACCTCAATTTTATAGAACGTAACAGCAAACAATTGAGCCAAACATATTAGCATATCATGAGGTCTTATAGTATTCTCTGGATAACTGGCTATTCAAGTGTCAGGTTGCCAGGCATTAGATATGTTGTTACAAACCTTCATCGTAACCGTGCGTTTTATGATCATTTTTACCATATTACCAAATCCTCAACCGTAATCTGCTCACATTAAACTTTTTCATGCATAAAAACATGCTTAACCATAACGTATTTATTATAAAAAGAAAAAAAGAAAGAAAAAAACGCTAAAAATGCCAAAAATATTGTTTTTTTGTGATCTTTTTTATCGTTTATAATAAATGTACTATTTCACAATGATAACCTCTAACCATGATGGTGAAGAGAATATTGTTAATTGTGTTCCAGTACCTCCGACTCCGAAACCAACTCTGATACTGGTCCCTGCTTCTTCCGTGTAAGACTGATTCTTCTACATGAACTGAAATCCATACTGGCAAATAGTTTTGGTTTCCCTTATTCGACAATTCTTCGACTTTCCTAGATCGTACAACCGGCCCAAACCTTACGCAATTTTAAACCACAATCTCTCCTTATCCCCTCCATTTTCTAATTTTTTTCAATTTAACTTCAGATTTTTATGTGCTTTTCTTCAATCACACCCACCAACATTCCGAAGAAGTCAATTTATATATATATGAAGGAACCTTCTTTATTTCGAAAATTTATTTCTACTGTGACAATTATATCTTCAAACGCACCATTTCCTTCATCACGTTTTCTGTTATTTTCTCTTTTTTCAATCTCTACTCCGGAATTAATCGCATCCTCTTCATTTGATTATATGGATGCAATCTAGATGAAACTTTATTACTGTGTGACATTGCGCGAAAAAATTAACTTTCTCACCATTGTAAATTTACCATCCTTTATTAAACGGAAAAATGTTTAAAAATTCCGCTTGATAAGGTCATTTTACAATTTATTTATTTTGTACACTTTGATAACCTGATCATGTTTTGCATGCCTTGGTTTACCAAGAATATAGTATTATTATTATCATTAATAAATAATCCAATCAATTCAATTCAAATCAAAGACGACCTGAGATATGAAATGTGAACAATTCATTTACCAAAATTGCCATCCAAAATGTCTATCAAATACAAGACACCTAAAATTGGTTTCGAAATCCAGGCCAATTACAAGTGCCCGAAATGGCAACCAAATTCAGCTGTAATGACTGGAAATGGCATAAAGAATAAATTAAAACAAAATGTTCACCAAACATGTGAAAGGAAGATTTTTAATAAGACAAATTAATTACAACAATTAATGTTTAACATCTAAATTCTGTATAAACTATGAACCAAACCAAATTCGAGTCATCAAAAATCAATATTGTATATAGGTCGAAAGTAGAAAGGAAAAAGGAAAACTTCAAGATTTAAGATTCAAAATTTAAGATTTATGGTTGAAAAAGCAATTAACTTTACAATAACCATAGAGTGGAACTATAGGTACATATGTATATATGTGTATAAATAAAATCAAAATCAATGGAACGATGATAGTTTATTAATAGTTTGGGGCAAAATTCGGATTAGCTCTCATATAATCGTCAAGTTTTGATTCAAATATAGATAAACCTTTTCAGCTTACCAAATCAGCAGGTAGGGAATTTCAAACCAAGCACACACGTAAGGAATAAAAATACCTGCGGCAGTTCCGTTTGGAATGTGGTATTTCCAACTTGCAACCATGACCACAGCTGTTGCTGGAAGTTCGTAGGTGGAATAATATGTCCAGGGGTGGTAAAAAGTAATAGGTATTTTGTGTGCGATGATGAGATCACTCCGCATTCTTCTTTGTGTAAATGTCCTCAGCTCCAGTCGTCTGAGTCGCCCGGCGAAGGGCGTATTTCTGAGTCCAATGACCAGCTGAGAAGCTCTTTGATATATGCGATACTGAAGTAAGATGTTTTTTGGAGCCATGGTGTCCAGGCTTGTGCGGTATATTCTAGAACCGAGTGTATATATGTATTAATCATGAGTGAAAAACGCCCCGGGGAAAACGTCCAAATATTCGCCGTAACATGCCTAGCAGCCGAGACGCGCTTTTGTAAACGGTGTCGCACTGTAGACCATTTTTCGAACTACCGCAAATCCAGACACCCAGGTCCTTTTCTTCTTCGGTGTATTTCAGCTCTTTATCGCCGAGCTTGTAATAACAGGAAAGGCCAAGGTCACGTCCGATCTGAATCATCTTCGACTCTTCATTTGTCTTAAACCTCCCAGCAAATTATTCCATGGAGTCACAATGTGTAATCAACCCAACTAATGTGTCCGCAACCTAAAAAACAAAAAACAAACAAAAAGCAAAATCGAATAAAGCAAGTGACGTTATTTAGTGGCAAGTCACACACGCCACGTTGCATCACCATCACTGGATACCTGTGGCTTTTTATAAGGACAGAGTTTGCTAGAAAAATAACCACCACGTTCCCCGGTTATGCCAACGTACCCTACAAGAAGCTAATGCATGCAATCCCACCAGAACAAGCTCTGTGTATTTCATCCTCAAACAGCGACATCTTGCGCCATCTAAACAACTCAAATCTGCAAAATAATATTAGTGTATCCGGGGTTCGAAACACAAATGGGTCATCGGGTACAAAACCGAACGGCTTACGCCAATCATACAGATTGCCACGCCGACCATCTGCGCCCCCCTTTCGGCTGATTCAGTGTCATGTGAACCAGGCTCACTATTCATTTGGGCTGATTTGGTGTCAGGTGAGCCAGAATCTCTTCATCCGATCCGAAATATTGTTGGGAAATTCAGTAACAAAATCCAACTGAGCTGATTCAGTGTCAGGTAACTCATCTTCCTGTGGACAACCGACAACACAAACGTCAACATAAATCAACTTTACACCAATAGAAACCATTACTTGACATTTGACGAGGCTAACAGGCCTTGCTATTTAATCATTTGGGCAACATCTGCACACTTGACCAAATTTGCTCCAATCAATGCGCGCTCGATTCGACACAAACTTTGTGAGTTGCTGAAATATAACGTCTTATTCTTTGCAGCATATAGCGTTCTTCAGATCAGCACACTGTTGCTAGAACGCAGCCGGTAAAGTATACACTATATACGCCAAAGTGGCACTTGCGTTCAAAACCGTCTGGCACTCCAATAGAGTGAAGGCAACTTCACATTTGTGCATTGACGAGGCGAGAATCTCAAAGACTTTTGACTGGTCAATCAATCATTGGGACCTTTTTAATAACTCATCTAAAACTAAGTGGGCCACAAGACAAAAAGAGGCCTGATGTTCGTCTATGACTGGAACCATAAGTGAACATAGAGATTGTAGCATTAGCAATCGCTAAATTTTGCTCCAATTCAAGCTCCCGTTTAGAAGGTGCACATATACAATCGAGTCCATGTCTACCAACTGATGGAGATTTGAAATCCTCTGCGCTATTAAAACCATCTTTTAGGGACCGAACCGCACCACATACTAACCTTGCTGAACTTACAGGCATCATAGATTTACAATAATGAAAATATTAAAGGACAAAATGGATGAATAATAATAATAATAATATATATATATATATTCTTGGATATCCAAGGCATGCAATACATGATCAGTTTATCAAGATTTGAACAGCAAACGAAAATAGTACAGTGCAAGTGACCGAAATGAGCGGGATTTTTACACATTTTTTCCGTTCAATAAGGGAAATGAATATACAGTAGCTAAGAAAAAAATTAATGTCTTATAGAAACAAAATTTCATTTAAATTATGTCACGATTTACGAATGGCAAGGATGCAAGAAACAAATAGAGAACAGAAATGGAAGGTAATTATGGAAAAGGTGATGCTAATTTTAATGATGTTGTCATGAAGAATTTATAAATAAATTATATATGCGTAAATTCATGTTTTTACGGAAAGGTTGGTTAAGAAGTTTGAAAAGGAAACATAAATACATCGGAATAAGAAGATCTAAGAAATTGTAGGGGATGAGAGAGGGTGTGGCTAATAGCAGGGTGTAGGCAGAAGGGTGCTGTGCTTCGATACTCTTGAAGAATTGTCGACGAATCGAACCAAAATTTGTTCACCAGGCGGATTTTTGTTATCTGCAGGAGAATGAATCGCATAGGAAACAAATCTCGGGCGGATAAATTTCTTGCCATTTACAGTGATGGTTCGTTATTCGAAAACACTGGAATATAATGAAAGGTTTTCTCTTCAGCAGCACGGAAAGAGGTCATCAAATTAAAATAGTACATCATTTAGGAAATAAAAATGTACATTAAAAAACAATGTTTTTTTAGTTTTTTACGTTTTTTTATTTTTTAAGAGATTTTTAATATTTTGCACGTTACGATAAAAAGTGAGACATTTCTAGGCCTCATAAGAAATAAAAGACGGTTATATACATAATGGTGTATAGAAAATGTTATCGAAGGCAATGTTGAGATTAATTAGTGTAAAAGCATTTCTAGGGTCCGGTAACCTGACACTTGAATGGCCAGTTATCCAGAGAATACTATCTGACCTCATGATATACTAATTAATGCAGATATATAAGCAGATAACGGTTGAGGATATGGTCATATGGTAAAAATGATTATAAAACGCACGGTTACGATGAAGATGTGTAACAACATATCTAGGGTCCGGTAACCTGACACTTTAATGGCCAGTTATCCAGAGAATACCACAAGACATCATGATATACTAATATGTGGAGAAAATGTGGAATTAGAAACCTGGGATCCCATGAGAGCATAGAGTATCTAGAGAAGAGTTTATCTTAAGGATTTGGGATAGTGAGTGAACGGTAAGAGTTTCTACAATCGTTTTAAATTTTCATGTAGATGTGCACATACGGAAATGTAGAGGAAGAGAATTCCAAAGTTGTGCATACCTAATTAAGAATAGTTACGCTCACTTTAGCGCGAGACAAAGGGATATTCAATAGACTTGTTTGATTACGCATATCATATTGAATATAATCGCGAAAGCGCATGCCAGACTGAAGCTTAACTCGCTGTTGAGTAATGATTCGGAAGAAAAGAAGCAGCTCCAGACGAATTCTGCGTAGCCATAGTGGTTCGACACTCAGCAAATTACAGCTTTCATGATAAGGCAAAGGATTAGAATATACCAAAGTTATTTTGGTGAAAGTACGTTGAAGTCTCTCTAAGAGAAGAGAATCAAGCCTCCCCATGTGGGAATATATAATATTACAATAATCAAGAATTGGCAGAACCTTCATTTTATATAGTGCAATTTTACTTCCACGTAACAGGAATTTATGAATAATTAAACTAAAGTTTTGCCGTGCTCTCGTGAGGAGATGTCTTGCTTGCTCATCAAAGTTCAGAGAAGAGGAATACCTAAATCCAAGATCCTTAACTTCTGCAGAAGGAGTTATGGTTGAGCTATTTATTGTAAGTGTGTCACAGAGGATTAAGGAGCGTAATCTCATATAGTGTGTCTTAGGAGCCAAAAATTCTAATCCCCATTGTTCGCCCCAGCTTGATAGAAATGCGAGATCAGTGTTAAGGGATATCAGAGTTTGTGGCATTTTATTAGGTGGAAATGCTAGGACGACTTTTATGTCATCAGCGAAGATAAAAGTTTTAAAGTCGTTCACAACAATTTGCAGATCATTAACATAGATAAGAAAAAGAAGGGGGCCTAGAACGCTGCCCTGAAATACGCCCCTTGGAATCGGCTGGTTAGGTGAAGTAACACCCTTAACGCTAACTGAAAAGGTGCGATCAGATAGAAAAGAATAAAACGTCACCACGTGTTCAAAAAACATCTTGTGAAAAGGATCAAGTTTGAATGTTCGAATTCGCACAGATTCATAATGATTCTTAATAACGTTCGTTCAATGCTTTTAGTTCCGAGACGCAATTTTTAGAACGAAGCTAAGCAGTGCGTCTAACAAATTGAATACTGCTTCGATTTCAACGAACCAAAATGAGTATTTCTTTGACTGAGACATATACTGTAACAGTCAGAAGACAAGTTTTGATGCGAATTCAATTGAAACGATCCAACATGAGCACTGTATTGTCACCGGTTGAGACAAATACGGCTCAAATCAGAAGCCAAATTGTTGCAATTCCGGAATTGAGTACTGTATTTTCTCCAATTGAGACGAATACGGTACAAATCAGAAAGCAAATTGCTTTGCAATTCCAAAATTGTGTACTATTACGTCTGTGACGTGAGTGAAGCGTAGACCACTCGTTTCTTATTTCGACAAATTCAAAACAACGATTTGGATATTCTACGGTACTGTATTTGGCAACAATTACAACAACAATAAATATACAAAACTCAATTGTATAGAACGTAACAGCAAACAATTGAGCCAAATAATCCAGAATCAATTCAATTCAAATCAAAAAAGACCTGAGATATAAAATGTAAACAATTGATTTACCAAAATTGCCGTCTTAAATGTCTATCAAATACAAGACACCTAAAATTGGTGTCGAAATCCAAGCTAATTATAAGTGCCTAAAATGGCAACCAAATTCAGCTGTAATGACCGAGAATTGCATGAACAATAAATTAAAACAAAAGGATCACCAAACATGTGGAAGGAAGATTTCCAATAACAAAAATTAATTACAAAAATTAATGTTTAACATCTAAATTCTGTATAAACTATAAACAAAACCGAATTTAATTCATCCAAAATCAATGTTGTATATAGGTCGAAAGTAGAAAGGAAAAGGAAGAATTTTAAAGCTACATGACTCATAACCTGTCTCTTTTTCATGTGTAGTCGACGAGTATGTCTTAGGAAGTCTGTTATTGCACTTGTTAGGAAAGTGTTTTGAGGGTGCTGATCCATCACCTTCGAAATAAATAAATAAATTTTATTTTTGGAAATCAAAGGTATGTTAAACATGATCAAAATTTGATGATGGTACCATGGAGGTACTTAAAACTACTCACTCCCGCGCTGCCATCGTTTATGCAATGTGAGCAACTGTGTGCAGTAGTGCTGTTGTTGTCTAAGAGCTCTCATCTTATTGGCTGCCTTCGGAACGCCTGAGATGATTTACCTGCGCTTGTTGCTCTTCTTTCGAACACCAAGACGTCCTTTTCTTTACGCACCAGGGTATGTCTGCGTAGATTTGAGTATTGCACTCGGAAATGTTGCGTAGAATGTAAGAATTCAATAGTACAGTTTTATTATCCATTTCACTGTTCAGTATTATTTTGAGTAGACGTGGTTCAAAATGTGACGATCTTGGGTGGCCTACGAAAGTGTATCTGGTATAAGACTGAAAGGGTTTTGAAACCATTATGGTACAGATTTTGGAATATTGCTTTAGGTCGTGTCTCTGTCTGTTCGCAAAAGTGTCTCGCGGGATTCTTGTATGTTGCTACTGATTACACTGAGATATTTGCGGTCTTTGGCGCGGTGACCTTTCCAAATGAATTCGATGGTTTCAGCCAAACCTTCAAGTGAGCGGATGGCTTTGTCTTCGTAATCTTTCTAATGTCAACTAAATTAATATAAGACAGTCGGTTTTACAAAGATGGAGTATTGATGAGAAAAGCGCTGTGAAAAACAGGTTTGCTGATTTATTACATTTGAGGGTTCGCGTGGAATGATCTGCGGAGATAAAAATTTTGTCTGGTTGACATTAATAATAATAATATATTCTTGGTCAACCATGGCATGCAATACATGATCAGGTTATTATAATTTGTACATTAATGGAAAATAGGATAGTTCAAACGATCGAAGCGAGCGGAATTTTTAAACATATTTTTCGATCAATAATGCAAAAGAAATTGGATTTGTAAGAAAAAATCTTAATGTCATGTAACAATGAAGTTTCTCTGAAATATTGTCAAGATTGACGAATAGTGAGGTTGCGAAGAAATGGGGAGCAGAATTGGAAGGTAATTGCGGAGAAATTGGTGCAAATAGTAATGAAATTGTCATAATAAAATAAATAAATAATATATGTATAAATGAACTTTTTCGGGATGGTTGGTTAAGAAAACTGAAAAAAGCACATACATGCTTCAAAATTAGTAAATGTGGGAAAATTGTGGGGGGTGAGAAAGGGTGACGTATAAATGGAATGGGGATAGGGCCCATTGTATGTTGCACAAATGTTGAAGAATTGTGGACGAATAGAACCAAAAGATGTTCACCAGCTAGATTTTCGTTATCTGCATGAGGGTCATTCGCATATGGAACAAAGCTCAGGCGGATAGATTTCGTGACAGTTTCAGTGATGTTTCGGTATTCCAAGACACTAGACTATATATTCTGCTTGTTTGGTAGTTAAACTAAAAACCTAGAGTTCTGAGCTGTAACTGGAATTTCAAATGATTCTGAGCTCTAAGCTCAGCATTCGATCAACCAGGTTCAATTATTGGGTACTTTTGAAGCAGGCAAAAAATCGGTTGGTTGTTTCAAAAATAATTACAGACGTGTAGTACGCCAGCAATGATTTTATCGTCTGGAATCAATATCGCCTCCGCGCTCAATGATTTGTCACATTTTGTGTGACACATGTGCGCGCGGTTGCGACACGTGATAGATTTCTACTTACCACTAACACTTTCTAAGAGCTACATGTTTCGCAAATAGCAGATTGTTTTATTTTAACGGGTTTAACCAAAATTAAAACCGAAGCGGTTAGAAAGTCGATACGGCCTGGGTTGATTGATGTGGTATTGTGTAAAGTTAGTGTGAAGTGACAATGACTAATTATATTTCGTCACGTGGTTTAGCCGCTAGTTATAAGCTGTAATCCTCTGAGTAGTTCCGACAGTGGTAAACACTGTTGGGTAAATCTGACATTAGAAAAACCTTAGCGAAATCAATGAACGAAAGAACATCACAAAAGCTAATATTGCTGCACACAAAGAACTGACAGTCGTAGATAGGTCATTTTTGTATGAGTAGATTTGACATACCAAACGTTCGGATTAATATCTGAAAATTATACAGATCGGATGAAAATCATTAAAATTATATCTAAAATTGTCAGATCTCAAAATCCGTCCACACGTTGATTCAGTTCAGTTCAGTTGGCATACGACTGTAAATGGCTGATAAGTCAATGGAGCGTCCAGAATTTCTGTTGGTGAAAAGCTTCACAGTAGCGCCCACGACTGTCAAAGTTGGTTTATTCTTCTCTGGTATCCTTGTCGTATGCGATGGTACGTTCGGTGTTTTCCAGGCCGTCCTTCGGTCCCAGAATTTGTAGCTGCGACTGTGAAAAACGGAAAGGGTTTCTCTTTACCAAGCCGGTGAGAAGTTAGCTATAGAAAATTAATGCGTACATTTGAGATATGACATTTAAAACAATGCGTTATATAACAGGATTTTTTAAATCATGCTTAAGACCATTTAAATTCAAAATGAACAAAAAAGGGACATTTCTGTCGAAAGACGACCCATGTATTCATGGAAAATGGCTGTGAAAAGCTCATGCCACAAGGCATCTAAACCCCTTTTAAATGCATCTATTGATGTGCAAGCGATGAGATCAGGCAGCTTGTTCTAGAAGCTTACCACTCTTTCACTGAAAAAGTGTTGTATATCCTCTAGTTGGAGGGTTTATCGCCCGAGAGAATCGAATTTAACAACCCTCGTCGACTGAGCCTTTCAGGATTTTGAAAGTTTCTATTAGGTCACCACGTAGACGATGAAGATGAGACCTAAAGAAATTAAACGTTCTTCGTAGGGTTAGGTCACTGGTGTACAATATATAATCAAATGATGGAGCTGCTGCAATTTTACCTTTTTATCCTATACAGATAATTTGAATAAGATATACCTTATGTATTGACTAAACTCGTTAGTTAACGCAAAGATCAACAATTTCTTAGTTGGACATCCACGTAATAATCCCCTGGACGTATGACCTCGAAAATCTAATAACCATTTTACATTTTGGGCTTTGTGTATACAAAGAATTTGTGAATTATTGATCATGCTTAGCGTGTTTTGGTGATCCAAGAATAAAACATTTATTGTAACAAGCAAAAATGAGCCAATAATACTCCAAAAACCATTCAATGCAAAATAAAGACGACCGATATTGCCTTATAAAATGTCTATAACGAACCTTTTTATTGCAACGCTCAAAATGTGAGAGACGAGTAGACCACCCGTTTCCTTGAGTTTGACAAATTCAGAACAACGAGCCGGGTATACTATTTCGGGCCAAAATACTTCAAAAACAAATCAAAGACGACCTTGGATATAAAATAAACAATTGATTTACCAAATTTTCTTTAGCAAACATATTGTTGTTGGCCTCCTCCGGTTGATGTCGACCATGGATGTACATCTAAATCGCATGGATTTCCATGTTATACAGCTTTTCGAATGACTAAATATCTCGATTCAGTAGGAACAATCTCTCCCGCAGCGATTGCAACGATTGACACAATCAGGTCGTTGGGCACCTGATGCAAGCCGACGGCGTGACGCGCGTTCAGCAGCCAAGAGCTGTATCCGCTCTACTTCCAGCTTGCAGACGATGCTTTACTCAATGCCTCGAATGCGAGCTGTCAAGAGAAAGTACTTCCCAACATGCTGAGTCAAAGTCAAGAGCTTCTATATCCTTGTTGCTCACACACCCCGCACATACAAACCACTACCTTTTTCTGGATGTTTGGCGTCATCAGGTGGAGACAGTACGATTAAATTCAGTGAGCCTTGAAACGGTGGAAAAGTGGTAAGCAATGTTATACTTGAATGCACTGTTACATAGGATTCGTACAACGAACCACGGTGTTCAAACACAGAATCACAAAGTGATTCTTGGTCAAACACTCAAGGCGCTTATGGATGACCAACGTTATGTGGGTTGTACAAACGATGTGAGCCAAAAGTGCTCAAATGTTCCAAATAACAAGCGATAACTTGTCTAATGCTGCGAAGATAGACAGCCAATTTATTAATGCCAATGGATAAAATTACCAATACAATGGTGACCAATTGTCTGTGTTTTCTCCAAATACCACGTGCAGAAATTGTGGAATATAATGGATATCAAGCAATATGACTTAGCTCGATAAAAAGGGATATACAATTGGATAGAACAATAACGAAAATGTATGCACACAACAATGGGAGATGAATACTGTGTAGAAATAAGAAGAATCAAATTTTTAAACAGAAAATATCAAAGTAGATTACACAAAATTTTCGTAATTTACAATTGTCCCACAATAAATTGACTGCTCAGTCAGCTACGCAAGTTATCTAAGCCTAGTAATTGTACTGTCAGATTAGACAGTGACACTTCAATTATTCTGAATAAACTTAAAAAATTAGAATCAGAGTTGTCAGAACTTAGAAACGAACTAGCAATATGCAAATCCAACTATATTTCTCTAAAACCGCTCCTATCTCTCATGAACTCTGATATTGGTATTGACCATGATATATTGATTCAAGCAAATAAATTTATAGAAACCATGAGCACTGAAATATATCAAAGAGAAGCTCGCTCAAAAAATCTTATCATTTTTAATGTTGCAGATAATTACCCTTTAAACGATTTAAGGAAATGCATATTCTCGACATATGGCATCCCCACTGAATGTTTCACTATAGTTCGACTCCGTTAAAACACAATTAAACAACGGACTCCTATTCTATTGAAATTTTCAGATAAGAGTTTTGCGTTGTATTTGCTTGATAATGAAAACCTTTCGAAAAGTATACCAAGGTTCTCGGGTTTGGTCCTAAAACCGGACTTAACACCCATGCAACAAAAATTTAACTATAAAAACGCAAAGTAATCAGCTCCAATATTAGTAACAATACCTCAGATACCAATGGACAAATGCAATGTGGATCTGTAATTGAAACTAACTCTAATAGTTTCCAAAGTTCGACATCCACACCTGATAATCAAGGTGTGAATGTAACTCGACATCTGCATCTACGCCCGCCGCGTTTACCTAAACTAAGACAAACACGACCCCTCTTACCAAACCCTCCTACTTTCAGAGAGGCACTAATCAGACCACCTCACCGACAACGTATGCAGACAACTAATTATATATGCGGTTCACCCAGTCTCAACAACCGTATTGACACATCTCGTTTCCTAATGAATAACCCCCTATCATATAAGCAACACTAACACCATTCATCACCTCCTCCTACACCTTTTTGCAATATTTATTATTATAAATTCATCTACTCATTAACGGCTCCCCTTATTATAATAATTGATATTCCCCAAACTTTATTTTACAATCCTCGAGTTTCATGCTTATAATTAATGATACCATACTTTAACACAATAATCACCAGACTGTATTTTTCAAAAATACTACTAAATTAAATTTTAAGCTGAGTAAAGTTAAACTTTCTTCAATGCACTCACCCCAACAATCCTTCAACTTCCGACCTGTCGGTGTATTGTTCGTTTTCTGGTCATAAAGTCAGTGAATAACTAAGATTACAATTATACGACTAATTAATCACATATCACTGCAAAATCTTACCTATGCTTCTAAACCATGTCAGAGAGTATGGTATGTCATTGAATACACTGTGTAATCCTCCCGGATGCCAATTAAATGCGTCGACTGATCAAGCAACGCGCTCCTGACATCAGTTTATAACGTCCCAAATTAGATACCGTAACTACCAGGATATTTATGGAGTAAATCGCTCGACTTGATTCTGACCTCGAACAGAGGTGGTGGTCAATGCCTACTATTTATGATTGCAGTTCAATGCATTTAAAGCTATATAGTAATAACATTCTTCGAATTTAAACAGAACTTGAAGATCTCTACGTATGGGTAATTATGAACTACTACATAATACCTAAGATCATATCTATATAGGCTGCATCTACTACCCACCAGGCTCAACTTCATATAATCTGAATACATTAACTCAAGCTTTCATTGAAACGTCTTTACATCAAGCACGTTATAAACTTATAGCCGGTGATTTTAACATGCCTAATTTAAACTGGCACGAACGAAGTAAAGTTAGCTCTCATACAAATTTTATGAAAACGCTTGACTTACTAGGTTACAAACAATTTATTGATAGACCAACTAGAAAGGGCAACATTCTTGACTTAGTCTTTACTCTAAATATTGATCCAAACAACTTACTAATATTGCCCTCCCCCTTTAATGGGGACCATAAAGTATTATCCTTCCATCTATCATGCACTTGCAAAGCTATCAATGAGGTCAAGACTCTTCACCGTTTCATCGATTGGAACTTACTTTCTACACTTACAAGAATTGAAGATTGGTCTCAATTATTTCTTTCACATGATTTTCCAACTATATCCTCGACATTCCATTCGAAAATTATAGGTCTAATCGATAAAGCTAACAGTTCTAGAAAACGCATAAAACAAGCTAGGCTCGAGAAAATGGAGAAGAAAACAAAAGAGTGGTCTACAGTTGCAATTACCAAAAACGACATTTTGGCTCATTTACGTTCCTGTGAACTATTGAGTGACCACAAACTCATTCTAGACCACACATTGATTGCATCGGAAAATAGAGCACTGAACAGCTGTGATAAACTAAAATCACTTAGCAGGTTATTTAAATCACGATCCATAAACTCAACCAGCAAAGTAGATTTTATTATTCAGGATCAAACTTATAATTCGGCAGAAATAAGAATCACAGACCCTATTACAATCTGCAAAGAATTTCTTAAATATTTCAATACTACTCACAATACTTCCATCTATAAAGATATGACTGGAACATTTCGGTCACCTAGTGTACTAAACACTATGTGCATGAATTTGAAAGATATTAATGAAGTCTGCAAGCAAACTACGTTCAGTCTCAAGCCAGACATAACAGGCATTCCACCCGCCATTTGCAGAATGGGTGGTGACGATTTTAAACTTCTTCTACTGAACTTATTTAACACTTCAATCGAATCTGGAATCTTCCCTTTAGAATGAAAACACTCTGTCGTTACACCCAGACATAAATCTGGCTCGAAGCACACGGTATCAAATTATCGCCCAATTAACCACACAGCAATACTATCTAGATTACTTGAAAAAATAATAAAAAGAGCTATCTTAAATCACTTTTCTCCAAGTTTCTACTTTAAAGCTCAACATGGCTTCCTAAATAAACGATCATGCATAACATGTCAGCTTGAATACCTTGACTATATTACTACATCGACTGAGGAAAGTTTGGCAGTTGTAGTTTCTTTCTAGACATAACTAAAGCATTTGACACTGTTCCTCATAAAATATTTTATCGAAACTTGAATCATATGGCATCGGTGGTGATGTTCTTTCCTGGTTAACTTCTTTTCTTACTGATCGCACTTACTCTGTTGAAGTTAATGGCCGTAGATCACGCAGCCTACCTATTTCCAGTGGGGTGATACAAGGTAGCGTATTAGGCCCCTTACTATTTCTTATATATATATATAAATGACATACATAACAAGCTAGGCGCGCAGAACTGTTCTTAGAAGACTGACAAAAGAGTGGTCTACAGTTGCAATTACCAGCAAATCAAGACATTTTGACTTACATTTCGATTCCTAAACAATGAACTATTGAGTTGACCACAAACTCATGGGCAAAAAGTCTAGAATGACATTGATTTAATCGGAAAAATAGAGCACTGAACAGCTGTGATAAACTAAAATCACTTAGCAGGTTATTTAAATCACGATCCATAAACTCAACCAGCAAAGTAGATTTTATTATTCAGGATCAAACTTATAATTCGGCAGAAATAAGAATCACAGACCCTATTACAATCTGCAAAGAATTTCTTAAATATTTCAATACTACTCACAATACTTCCATCTATAAAGATATGACTGGAACATTTCGGTCACCTAGTGTACTAAACACTATGTGCATGAATTTGAAAGATATTAATGAAGTCTGCAAGCAAACTACGTTCAGTCTCAAGCCAGACATAACAGGCATTCCACCCGCCATTTGCAGAATGGGTGGTGACGATTTTAAACTTCTTCTACTGAACTTATTTAACACTTCAATCGAATCTGGAATCTTCCCTTTAGAATGAAAACACTCTGTCGTTACACCCAGACATAAATCTGGCTCGAAGCACACGGTATCAAATTATCGCCCAATTAACCACACAGCAATACTATCTAGATTACTTGAAAAAATAATAAAAAAGCTATCTTAAATCACTCATCTCCAAGTTTCTTCTCTAAAGCTCAACATGGCTTCTAAATAAAAGATCATGCATAACATGTCAGCTTGAATACCTTGACTATATTACTACATCGATTGAGGAAGGTTTGGCAGTTGTAGTTGTCTTTTTAGACATAACTAAAGCATTTGATACTGTTCCTCATAAGATATTATTATCGAAACTTGAATCATATGGCATCGGTGGTAATCTTCTTTCCTGGTTAACTTCTTTTCTTACTGATCGCACTTACTCTGTTGAAGTTATGGCCGTAGATCACGCAGCCTACCTATTCCAGTGGGGTGATCAAGGTAGCGTATTAGGCCCCTTACTATTTCTTATATATATAAATGACATACATAACGTCATTTCGCATAGCAAACTGTTCTTATTCGCTGATGACATGGAAGTTGTCATCACTTTCCCAGCTAATCAAGCACAAACTTATATACCTCGACTAAACAATGATTTAGCTGCACTTGCAGATTGGGCAAAAAATAATGGTTAACGTTCTCAACAGCAAAATCTAATTTTATGCCTATAAGATGCACGATACAAAATAACTCAATCCTTCTAAACAATAACGCAATTCAAATGATTGACAGCACGCGTGATTTAGGATTTCGATATTCTTCATCACTCACATTCAACGAACAGATACGCCACCTTATTACTAAAGCCAGACATAGTATGAATATTATACACAGATCTATAATTCAGCCTCATTGTAAACTAGAAATGTATAAACTATCCACCATTCTTATCTTTTACTATTGTAACATAATATATACTAATATAAATAAAACCGATAGCATAGTTTTAGAAAAGATACAACGTACTTTCTCAAAATCAATAATCGGCTATACCAACAAGCAATCTTATAGAGAAAGATGTATACAACTGAAACTCAATCCTCTATGGTTTCGCAGACTTAAGCATAACCTCATCTTATTCTTTAAAATACCGTCATCGGATAATATGGAAATACGTTCGAATATTCATATACGGCATGATTTTAAATATAGCTTGAGAAACAGTGAAAAAACTATTAAGTTACCAAGGTTTCGAACTAAAGTAAGGAACAGTTTCTTCTTGACTAAATATGCTAAACTGTGGAATCTTGTTCCAAAATATATAAGACTCAGTTCCTCTCTAAATGAATTCAAATCACATCTAGCTTCATTTCTTACCATTGAAAAAATTCGCAATATTCTCAATTTAAATGTTCTACCTGATGATTTATATAATAATAACATTCCTGGTTATTGATATTGAATAAACGTTCATAACGTTTGAAACAACATCCTCTCGCTTCCGAGTTTTTATTCTCCACAGCAAAATTCTCAATCCGCACAAAAATGAAACTGGCCCCCAGACCTAAAACTAGTGGAATAAACCACCTTCGCCTAGCGACAAGAAAACGGCTCATGGTCAGGAAAGATCAATCTATTTACAACAATCAAAATGAAAAAGTTTGGAACATCAACAATAGAGATTCTTCGCGCATCTTTGATGGACCTTATCCATTGATCATCAGTGTTGCGGAAAACATTCTAGACCTCTCCTTGCAATAGCTGTGTTTTCGTACTATATCAAATCACTTACCGATTACCTAAAAACAACTTTAAATACCCCTACCTTTATATTTATTGAACATTAAATTCCGCTAAAACAAATGACCTTGAATAAATTGTTTTTGCAAATGTACATACTATAATCTGATTGTACAAAGCTTTTGGAAATTATTGATTATGTTAAACATGCCTTGGATTTCCAAGAATAAAATTTATTCATTTATTTATCTATTTATTTATTTAAAACGCTGCACATTACGAAACCATCATGCACATGCCACGTACTGTAGCGGTTGATCCAACGGGGATTTCACCACTAACAAAGTACGTCTCTGGTTATTGAACGCAATAAACTGGAACACAGTTCGCAACGAATAACAGCATACAAATCCTAGGCAGTCACACGCGATATACTTGTCCCAAAGCAGAACACGAGCGCGACTTGAATCGTATATTCAAATTGTGTACATATTTACATGTATCATTAAAACAGAACAATATTGAAATATGCAGGGTTATTGTATTAAATATACAATAATGAAAACACCATAATACTCCCTCCCTGGAGCTTTAGAAGAAAGTGAAACGCTTGAAACGAAAATATAGTTAATCCGCGTACTCTGCAAGGTTTGCAGGCCACCTGACTCTCCGGCCTGATCGAGTTTTGTGAATTGGAGAGGGTGAGTCAGATGATGGAAGAGAGAGTTTACATGGTTGGGTTGATTGGGTCGACTGAGAAGTGGGTGGGGTTGAAGGGAAAAGGTCAACATCCGGGGTACCACTTGGGGTGTGAACGTCTGAGGGCGGTGTTTCATCGCAGACTGGTTCGATAAAAGCTGCTTCCAATCGATCAATTGCAACAGTATTTCGAGAACGATTTCGTTCGATGACGAATTATTTGTCACAGCGGCTAACGTCTTTGATGGAACCGGTGTATGGGGCTAGCAGGGATTTGCGCATATGATCAGTTCGAACAAAAACAAAAGAGCATGAATGCAAATCACTTGGTAAGTAAACGTTAGAGGTGTATGGGCGAGTGGGGGTGGCACGTCATTGACGCATGAAGGAGCGTAAGCGATTGACATAGTGGGGAATAGTAATGTCAGCTGCAACGTCAGGGGATGCGATCAATTCACCTGGGAGACGGAGTGGTATGCCGTAAACTATCTCTGCTACAGAACATCCGAGATATTCTTTGACGGTAGCACGTATACCAAGAAGGATCACTGGCAGGTTCTCTGCCCAGTTTTCGTTATTACCATGTGACATCAATGATGCTTTCAGCTGTCGATGAAACCGTTCAACAAGTCCGTTCGCGCAAGTATCATAGGCTGTGGTTTTGATGTGGTTAGAGCCGAGGAGTATAGTCAACTCACGAAAAAGGGTAGATTGGAACTGTGATCCATGATCAGTAGTAATAGCAGATGGAACACCGTAATTACTTATCCAGTATTGTAGAAAGTTTTTCGCTACGGTCTCAGCTGTAATACCGGTAATGGGAATGGCTATAGGCCAGCGGCTGAAACGGTCGACACAAGTTAAAATGTGGGTGAAACCATTAGAGATAGGCAGAGGACCGACAATTTCGAGATGAACGTGCTGAAAACGTTGGCTTGGTGGAGGAAAAGATCCTGGAGCACTAAGAGCATGGCGTTGAACTTTACTACGTTGGCACTGAAGACAGGCTTTTGTCCAATTTTGAATATCCGCATGCATGTTCGGCCAAACAAATCGATCAGTGGTATACTTACGAGTAGCACGAATGCCGGGATGAGAAAGGGAATGAAAATGTTCAAAAATGGATTTCCTAAGTAATTTCGGTAGTAAAGGACGGGGATGTTCGTTGGAAAAATCACACAAAACAGTCCAACTGGAGTTGGGAATGGGAATACGTTGGGCTCGGAGGGATGACGAAGATTGGTAGTGCTGCATGTCACTGTCATGTTGCTGAGCCTCTGCTAGCTGCGTGAGATCGAAGTTCGATCGACTGAGTGCTGTGAGTTGCATGCAAGAAAATGCATCGGCAACTGTGTTCGACGAAGCAGATAGATAGCGAATGTCACTCGTAAATTGAGAAATATAGTCAAGGTGACGTATCTCACGTGGTTTGGGCGGGTTGTAGACGACGAGAAAAGAATGCAAGCGGTTTAGTAACACCGTCAATACTTTGCTGCAGGACAGCGCCGACTGCTGCTTGTGATGCATCGGTGGCAAGTGAAAGCGAAGCGTTGGGATTCCTGGATATGTATGATAACGTAGATGCTTCTTTCAGTGCAGATTTCAATCGCTGAAACGATTCAGCAGCATCTGCATTCATTTTAAATTGTCGTTCCGTTCCGCGTAACAAAGCGATGTTAGCACAGTTTGGAATAAATCTTCTGTAATAATTAACTAACCCGAGGAATCGACGTAACGGTCGAAGCGAGGTGGGACATGGATAATCATTGATGGACGACATTTTATCAAGCACAGGGCGAATTCCGTTTTGATCGACATGATGTCCCAAGATTTCGAGGGAAGCGACAGCAAAAAGGCATTTATCTGGGTTAACCACAACGCCGAATTGTGAAAGTCGCTGAAAAACAGCATGCAGATGTTCTGCGTGTTCCTGTTAGGGAGAACTGGCGATCAGGACGTCATCAATGTATACATGCACAAAAGATAATCTCTGGAAAACTTGGTTCATGAATCTCTGGAAGGTTTGAGCAGCATTGCGTAAACCAAAGGGCATTTTTAAAAATTCGAAAAGACCAAAGGTAATAGCTGTTTTAGGGATATCTTCGTCGGCGACAGGTATCTGGTGATGAGCACGCACCAAATCTAGTTTTGGAAAACACTGTCTTTCCGTGTAATGAAAGTGCAAAGTCATGAATATGGGGAATGGGGTAACGATCGGGAACAGTAACTCTGGTAAGGGAACGGTAATCACCGCATGGTCGCCAAGCATCAGATTTATTTTTCTCCACCATGTGAAGGGGGCTTGCCCAGGGCGATTTGGATGGCCGGATAATTCCAGTTCGAGCATATGTTCAAACTCACGTTTCGCTACATCGAACTTGTTTGGAGCCAAACGACGGGGCTTGCTAAACACTGGAGGACCACGGGTCACAATGTGGTGTTTAACGTCATATTTAACGACCGCAGCTTGTGTACAGGGTTTGAAAACTTCCGAAAATTCTTTCAGTAAGTCACTGAACGCAGATGGGATGTCAGGGGTGAGTACACGAATGGTTCGAATAGGGGAATCGCAGGAATTACCAGAGGAGTTAATCTTTGTCAAATTATCAATGAGCTTTCGTTAAGCTATATTGACTGAAAGATCAAAATGTAAGAGGAAATCTGCTTCCAGAATCGGTACTTTGATATCAGCCAGCGTGAAAATCCATCGAAAGTCGCGCCGTAGACCCAATTCAACAGAAAGTGATCTTTGACCGAAGGTGGAAATTTTCGTGCCGTTTGCCGCCTACAACGTCATTGACGAAGGGATCTTGCGTTCCTTAGTGGATGGTGGGATAACGCTAATCTCAGCACCAGTGTCGATGAGGAATCGCATTTTAATAGCCTGGTCGTTAATGTAGAAAAGTCGGCTTTGAAGGGTGCCAGACAGAGCTGCCGCGTCTACTGTCTGGCTTTGCGGTCCGTTAGAACGACTAGTGGATCGTTTCTTGGGCTGACGAGGATGATGATTTCGTGAGCTACTACGAGATCGTGCGATGTTCTGTACTTGCAATGACAAGGAATGGAACATCGATTTTTACTCTTCAAAATCATTCTGGACAGGGATGCTTTTATGCGCGTCAGTGGTGTGTCTGACGTGAGACAAGGTAACGCTGTGCGAGATATCGTGAACTTCGTCTGCAATGCGTGCCAAGTGCTGGAGACTGGTGTGCTTGTCCATAATGGCTAGGACTTTGCGGACGTCGTCTGTGAGACTCTGCTGCCATAATTCACGAATGATCTTGTCATCAACAGGCTTGTCTCCTGGTAATTGAAGCATGTGTCGCAGGTGTTGTGAGGGAGTGTGATCACCCATTTCTAAACCGGACAAAAGTTTCCGTAGGTTTTGCTCGTCAATAGATGAAGTACGTGAGATAATGGCGTGTTTAAGTGCATCGTACGGATTATCGGCAGGGCGGTTGTAAATTAAATCAGCAACCTCCTTTGCGACTGACGATGGCAACATACCAACTACACGATTATATTGGGATCGTTGAGTGTTTACGCGGTAAGACTCGAAAAGTGCTTCGATCTGTGCGAACCAGAGGCGAGGGTCGTTCATACCAAAAGAGGGAAGACTAAAGTTTGTCATAACGTCTGTAGAAATATCCTCAGATGGCGTATCAGAAAATGCTGATTTAAGATCCATTTAGTAAATGAAAAATAGATATGACAGCAAAATCAAAATAAATGGGAGTATATGGTACGAACGAAAATTTCAAAAAGAAAAATGTTCGGGGCTCACCAATTTGTAGCGGTTGATCCAACGGAGATTTCACCACTAACAAAGTACGTCTCTGGTTATTGAACGCAATAAACTGGAACACAGTTCGCAACGAATAACAGCATACAAATCCCAGGCAGTCACACGCGATATACTTGTCCCAAAGCAGAACACGAGCGCGACGTGAATCGTATATTCAAATTGTGTACATATTTACATGTATCATTAAAACAAAACAATAATGAAATATGCAGGGTGTTGATTCTTATTGAGAATCAAGGAATTCCCCAATATGGAGTTACGCGCAAAATCCCAGGTATTTCAGAACCAACGAATATTTGCCAACAAAAGCGGTACTATATTGAGGCAATCAAAATAATTGAAAAACATACCTCAAATATTGGGTTAACCGGGTTAGATCCGGGTCAATGTCAAAAACAGTATAGAGCACGTACCACGTTACGCACACGAGTCCAAACCAAAAATAGCGCGGTCAAAATGGAGTCAAATTATTCAAGGTGAAAGAGTAAAACAAAATAGAGGGAACAAGCGGAAACAACGATATTTTGGAATACAAATACACATAAAGTTCAAGTGTAGGTTGGAAGGTAAAAAGAATCAACACCGCCCCCCAAAGCCACCTCGGCTTTCTAACAGCTATCACTCTCCATCACCTTCCAGTAACCACACACGGAGTATATCTCTTTTAAGCTCCCCGTCTGCGGTGCGTAACAAAACTTCCCGTACATGACCGTCAGCACCGAGTAGAGTCTCAGACACGGTCGCATTCTTCCAAGAACCGCGCGACGCACTTTCGTTTTGGTAAAGAACATAGTCGCCAACAGCAAATTCTCTTCGCAGACGCATCCATTTATGCCTCACTTGTAACAATGGTAAATACTCTATCAACCAACGACGCCAAAACGCGTTTGCAAGTACTTGGGCTTGTCGCCAGCGCTTCGTATACCGATCCCTGAGGTTTACGCAGTCATCCAACACACTGCCGTGTTCACGGCCCAGTAACAGGTGATTTGGGGTCAACGCAATTGGTTGGTCCGGGTCATCATACAACGGTACAATCGGCCGATTGTTCAGTATTCGTTCCACTTCGCTCAAAAAGGTCATTAAGGATTCGTCTGTTAAGACTTGTTCCCGTGAAACTGCACTCAAAATGCGGCGTACGGATCTGATCTGCCGCTCCCAAATTCCTCCGCGGTGACTACTATAGGGAGGGTTAAATTTCCACTCGATCCCTTTGCTCAACAGACTCTTGTGAACTTTGGTATCGTCAAGTTCATTTGAAAAACGTCTCAGTTCATGCTCTGCCCCAACGAAATTGCTGCCTCTGTCACTGAACATATAATTAGGGGGGCCACGTCGATTAATAAAACGGGATAACGCCATCAGAAATGAATCAATTGATAAGGAATACGTAACTTCTAAATGAACTGCACGTGTTTTCAGACAGGTAAAAATGCATCCATATCGTTTTCTGTTAACACGCCCTTCTCGTACCAAAAAACGGACCGAAAATGTCAACTCCAGTTGCCTCAAAGGCATAGCCAGGTGTCAATCGGCATTCCGGTAAATCTGCCATAATTTGTTCAGACGGTTTTGCGGATCGCATTCTGCACGAGATGCATTTACGCACGATACCCTTCACCACAGAAGCACCTCGCAGTATCCAGTATTTTCGTCGTGATGCGACTAAAACACAATTAACACCCATATGACCTTCCGCTTCATGGATGTATCGTACAAGAATAGTAGTCACGGGATGTTTAGAGGGTAGTATGATGGGATGCATGCATTGGGGTTCAATTGAAGCAATTCCTAGTCGGCCTCCAACACACAACAGATCTCTCTTTAAAATGGGGTTTAGTTTACGCAACTGTGATGATTTCAAAATATTGGTGATGAGCTTCTCGGACATTCCTTACAGTGCCTTTAGCTCTTCTGCGAAGTACAAACCTTGAACATAGCGCAAGAAATAGTATTCAGCTTCTTGAAGTTCGTCCAATGTTAATGCGCCAACTTTTAAATTAATAGTAGATGTTGTGTCAATTCTACGCAAGATGTATAGCTGAAATCGACGTAGCCACGCAACGGCACACATGAGCTTGTTCCATGATGAATAGTAACAGAGAAGCTTATCGAATGGAGGTAGAGTCGATACAGTCACTAATGTAACGGTTTTTCTTTTAAACTCGAGATGTTTGTCATCAAGCGATAAGCCACTCGGGCGATATGCAGGCCAATCATGTTCATCAGTCAATAGGAAACCTGGACCGTACAGCCATCGATCAAGCAAATGAAATTCTCGAGCGTCAATACCCCGAGAGCCTAGATCTGCCGGGTTCTTGCTCGACGATATATGTCTCCATTGTGTTGGCTCCGTGTGCTCACGGATGAAACCGATGCGTTTAGCCAGAAACGTTTGAAATCGGGATTCAGTATTGTGAATATAAAACAAAACAATGGTTGAATCAGTCCAAAGGTGAGTCTTCAAATTATCCCAGCCAAGTTCATCATATATGTTTCGCAACATTTTTACCGAAAGGACCGCCGCCTGTAACTCGAGCCTGGGAATAGTAATAGGTTTGAGAGGACAAACACGCGCTTTCCCCAGCACAAAACTGCAATACGGTTTTACTTCTGGAGATGAATATCGCACGTACGCTACTGATCCATAACCAACCTCCGATGCATCGGAGAAAATATGAAAAGACATATGTTCACAGTTAAACCCAGACGGTTTTATGCATCGCGGAATCTCCAACGACTTCACGAGTTGGATCTCTTCTTTCCAGATTTCTCAAGTTCTCCTTTCAACACCAATCAGCTCCTCGTCCAACTGTGTCCTTTCTTGCATAATAATTGTAACAATCTTTTCGGCTTTAGTAAAATAGGCGCAACAAACCCCAAAGGATCATATAATGATGCGATACATGATAGTATGCCACGGCGGGATATAGGACGAGGAGGAATATTGACGACAAATCGGAATAGATCTCTGCCAACGGACCAACATAGACCCAAAGTGTGTTGTTAACTTGAATCTGCAATATTTAAATCACCTGGATGTATTGCTCTTTCTGATGCGGGTATACTTTCCAGTACCGATACATTATTGCTAACCCATTTATGTAAACGAAACCCACCAAGTTGCAATAACTGTCGGAGTTCATCGGCCAGTTTGATAGCATCTTCGGCAGTATCGACAGATACCAAACAGTCGTCAACGTAGAAATTCCTCTTTACAACTAATATCGTGTCCGCGCTAAACTTGTCAGCATTATCGTCAGCTGCTTTACGCAACGCAAAATTCGCACAGAATGGCGAGGAAGTTGCTCCGAATGGATGAACATTCAACCTGTATGTTTCTGGGGAACGATTGAGATCTCCGTCAGTATGCCAGAGAAAACAAAATGAATCTCGATCAACTAATGGAAGACGAACCTGAAGAAACATCTCCTGGATATCGGCTGATATTGCGATCTCCTTCAAGCGAAATCTCAAAAGTACTCCTGTGATGCTGTTAGTCAAATCAGGACCAGGATGTATGCAGTCGTTCAAAGAAGTTCCATGAAACTTCGCCGCACAATCGAACACGATTTTCACCTTATCCGGCTTTCGAGGATTCAAAACTGGGTGATGCGGTATGTAGCAAATACCCTCATTAACCGCAGGCAAAAGCTTTTCCACGTATCCCTTACTTAGATAATCTCGAAATATTTCGTCATATTTTGATAACAACGACGTGTCATTCAGCAATCGACTCTTTAAATAGCTGAGCCTCTTTTCTTCCAGTATCCGGTTACGTGGGCCATGACGCTTATCGAATTTCCAAGGAATAGGTACTTCGTAATGTCTACTTTGAAAACGAGTGCCAACCTCGGCCATCGATAGTATGTGTTTATCTTGTATGGACATGGACAGTGTACTGCGATCGCGATTCTCGGAAAATTCACATTCAAACAATTTCAAGATATCCTCGTTTATGTCTCTTTGGGTGTTTAGGCAATTTATCGACGCTCTATGCCCAACTGTCGACGTAGGACTAATGATTGTCCATCCCAATGGTGTCAAATGTGCGAATGGTTGTTTTGGCTTACCGAGCCGCTGCTGTAATACCCAGTGTACTTCTGGAACATTAACTCCCAATAAAATACGAACCGTTTTATCCGGAATGCGAGTTAACTTGACGTCGGATAAGTGACTCAATTGCGTCAATAATGATTCTTTGGGAATTGTCACCTTTTCAACGGGAAGAGAATCCATCACGTACGCCTGATCAACATCAACTTTGGTGCCATCATACAGAGATTGAATGACAAATGACGTGATGGCAGTTTTTTGCTTGCGTGTACCATGCACTGAGGTAACGTCAACATAGGCTGGCGCACCTGACAGCCCTAATTCCTCGGCTAAGTCAGCTGTCATCAATGTCGCATCCGACCCGTTATCCAGAAGTGCATTCGTAAGAACTACTCCGTTCGGACCTACTACCCTCACTGCAATGATGGACAAGAAACTGCTACATCTTTGAGTGCTTGTCGAATTAATCTTCATTGCGTATTCACGCTGAACGGTACGATGTAAGAGCAGGTGATGTTTACCCTTACAACCATCTTTCCCACATCCAGAAGCTTGTCTGCAGTCAGCTGCTATGTGGTTTGCTTGAAAGCAGTTGAAGCAGAGTTTAGACATTTTAAGTCTGTTAATCCTTTCAGCATAAGACAGACTGCCGAACGATGTACAATTTTGTAACGCATGTGTCATGGAGCACTGTGGGCATCGCGATGACTCAGTTGTTGAAGTGACATTCAATCGAATTCTTCGAGTATTCACATGTGTCAGTGGACCAGCCTTCGTTTCACGCCCACTAGCTAAAGCACCGAAACAGCTAGTAGCCATTGAGACTTGTCTCTCCAAGAAACGAACTAAGTCCCCAAAGGTGGGCTCTCCGTCAAATCGAATGATTTCATCAACGCACTCAGCCCACTTGTAACGCAAATGTTTGGGTAAGCGCTCGACAATTAACTTCAAATTTGTCGTATTGTTTAGTTCGCTCAAGCGATTCAACTGTCCAAGAGCAAGCTCGCAATTGCGCAGTCTGCGTGTCAGGTTTCGAAGCGAACCGATGTCATTTTGATTAATGATGTCGCCATTGAGAATCTCTTTCAAAAATGACTGGACGATATCATGTGGGCGACCGAATTCCGTCTTAAGGATGCGTCGGGCTTGACAATATCCTTCGCTATCCGGGAGATAAATACAATGTTCAATTGCGCTCTTCGCATCGCCAACGCAATAATGTAGCAAGTACATCAACTTGCGATTTTCGCTAGTTACGCGATCATCGACAGTCAGTTCAAAGGCTTTGATTAATTTGCAGAAATCTGTTGGATTGCCATCGAACCTTTCAATGCCTATTATAGGCAATCCGTCAACATGCGTATCATAGTTTCGCCTCGATCCCGCTGCATTCATCGGAGCCTCACGCAACATCGAACTAACGGAAACCGGACTCCCAAACGTAGTTTGTCGTAAGGGGCAGATTTTTTCTTCACGCATCACAAAGGAGTCTCGGCCGATATCACACTTAACATCTTCGTCGGATGAATCGAAATCATGCATCATCTTACGCTTAGCATCTAGACTGCGCCTGCGGATCTCCAGCTCTTTCATTTCAATGGCTAACTCTTCGTCGTGTACTTCCTTAGCTAACTGCCGACGCTGATCTTTTCGCGATTTGACTGCATTAGAACTTACACTACCGGTGTCATCTAACCTAGGAGGACGGTGCTGGTTAGAAATTAAGGTAGCGGAAGTGACAGGTAAATTATTACAATTTTCAATGGAATTGGATGTGAGCATAGGAAAACACATAGAATCATGAAAATGCGAGTTAGAAAGTTCAGTACTAGGGAGTTCAGGATTGGGAACGGGGTTCAGGGTAACGTCATTCAGACAGTTAGACGACTTGCCAGATCTGGTTTCAGGCATATTTGAAGATGAGATATTCTCCGGCGTGTGAACCAAAGGCCAAGCCAAAAATCCAGCGATGATCGAGGGATTCTCCACGCAATAAAAGTAATTGAGTACTGTTGATTCTTATTGAGAATCAAGGAATTCCCCAATATGGAGTTACGTGCAAAATCCCAGGTATTTCAGAACCAACGAAGATTTGTCAAGAAAAGCGGTGCTATATTGAGGTAATCAAAATAATTGAAAAACATACCTTAAATATTGGGTTAACCGGGTTAGATCCGGGTCAATGTCAAAAACAGTATCGAGCACGTACCACGTTACGCACACGAGTCCAAACCAAAAATAGCGCGGTCAAAATGGAGTCAAATTATTCAAGGTGAAAGAGTAAAACAAAATAGAGGGAACAAGCGGAAACAACGATATTTTGGAATACAAATACACATAAAATTCAAGTGTAGGTTGGAAGGTAAAAAGAATCAACACAGGTTTATTGCAATAAAATATACAATAATGAAAACACCATAGTACATACATGGTCGAGATCGACTGATGAAGGCCAAAAACTACAGGTTTCTGGGCTCTTGAAAGGCCTTATAAAGGGCTCTCCCGGTTAATCGGTCTGAGCTATATAGGCTTTTTACTAAGGAGGATTAGTAAAGAAACACTCGGGAGTTCATATTATGTTGAATTTGAAATAGTTTGTCCAGGGTAGTTGTGCTATGAGCAACAAGAATGTCTGTATTTAGCACAACCAACATGACAAATGTGTTTTGCATTAAGAGGCTATTAAACACAAGTGGGAAAAACCGCGTTTCTTATGTTTCGCATAAGTAAGAAATATTGAAAATACGAAAAAGTGAACTGAACTGAAATCAAGGAATCGAGAAACACGATACAATATCCTTTTCCGATGCTCATTTGCGAACCGTCAAAGAAATTCTGAGCATATGTTTGAATTTGATTGACTATTCAGCAACGTAGAATTTGGACTTGAACTTGAGCTTGTCAGCCGTTATTAGCGCCATCTTTGATTTTGTCCAAATCGTGACTGGTTTTATTATGACTGAAGGTTCACTTCATCAAATGCCAGGTGGTGATGAAAATTCGACTAGCAAGGCTGAAATCGACAAGCCTGCAGCAGAGGAATCTGAAGACGTGCCTTTTACTATCAAGATAATTCCTTCGCATGCCGATTCTTTTGATCTTCAGGTAACATCTTACATGAAAAATCTTATCTGTCTTTCAGGTCAGCTCTTTTGAATTAGTTCAAGAAATTCACCGAGTATTGATGGACAGGGAAGAGACCTGCTGCTGCACTTGTTTCTCGCTGACACTGAACGGCCAAACTTTAGATATGTTCGCTGAGTTGAAAAGTATTGACGGTTTGAAAGACGGCTCTGAAGTTCGTGTCGTAGAAGGTATTAATACAAATTCCTAAATTTCCCCTAGAAAAGTATAGTGTAAGAGAATCAAAGAATCATGTGAAGCATGTTCATGATCTGCTATATTCCATTGAACCATATGATGCTTATTCCGGCAGGGAGCAAATGTCGTTGACATTTGTGAATTCCATCACTGGTGATCTAGGTAATTACTATATTTTTTCACTATTTAACATTCGGCTAGCGTTTTGTTTTATATGGTTTTTTGTTCTGACAAACTGATATTACTAAGTTGTCCTTTCTCATCTATCGTTTCTACTGCCATTCTTTAGTGCGCATCCGTTTTGTTTTATATCAGAGCGTAAATCCATTCAAACCCGTCCCGATTCTCGCATCGACCTGGCACCACCCGATGTCATATTGCCTGGATATTTTGATCAACTACATGATTTTCCCATCAGTCCTTTGCACCCATTGGACCAAGAATGTAAACCGATCAAATGCGTCCGACAATTAAATTACAGTAACTGGAATCCACCACCACCATCCCGGAAGCTCCTTGGTGATCTAATCTATTTGGTTTTCCATACGTTGGAAGATAAACGCTTTCATATCACGGGATGCCCTAGAGGGTTCTTTGTTAATCTGTGAGTAATGGTTTCTCTACTTTTCAACTTCACCTATCATGTGAAATCCACTGTCAGCGATATTAATCCAGTCAATTTTCGTACTAAAATACGTACTTAATTTTTTACCCGTGTCTGTTTTTTTCACTCGCCAATTAATTGATCCAAGTCACGTGGTGCCAATTATTAGCTGTTATTTTGTGTCAGACGTATCCTTTTCAACATTTAATCAACAGATGTGCATTTAGTTGCTAGACACGGAATACTATTTAATTAATGCTGGTTGTATCGAACGCAATGTAGTTTCCTATGATTGATTGTCACTGTTGATATGCACTCGAGAAGTGTGTGAAAGCACAAGCCTGATCCAGGCAAAGTGCCGCACAGTCAGAGACTGCACGTGGGCTGAGATACTGTCAGGTTGCCCAGGCCTAGACAGATATGACAAAAGCAACAGAAATCGTAGTGAGCATCCAGCGTGTTTCAGCATGGAGCTAACTACCGGCGGCCAATCAATTTAGCACGATGTTAGCCGCACAGCACAGAAATACTGCACGATTGCACATCCGTGCATAAAAGGTGGTTTTGTTTTGTTTGTGTTTGTACTGAGAAGTGAATGTGTATCCGCATTATTTTTTCATCTATCTAATCACCGATAACCTCACAATGTATCACCTAAACTGCTGTTTATGATTATGCTCCATTGCCCGGCTCCAAGTTTGTGATTTCGTACATTATTCAATGACCCGCTCCGTCTCATTTGGGGGACTGAACGACATGCTGTGACAAGACACTAAATTTACTATTATGCATTTTCGCGACTGTCCTATTCCAATTATTCTTAGTTACCTTTCTAGGCTGTTTATTCTCTTTGGAAAGTAGCTCCAGAGCTTAATTTAACGCTACGAAATCGACCCTTTAAGTTCTGAAATTGTTTTCCAAAATACATTATTTAAGCTATACAAATCAAAAACGAGTTTTCGAAAGTTAACTTTACGAAAATATATACTACGGATGCATTTAGGTGCTACACAACAGCGTGATACATCAATTATCACCTGTAGTAAGCTGTGAATAAAAATAGTTCAAGTTTGAAGATGACTATTTATTCATCTATTTTCTCTCCATCCACGGCAACATTCCGCGCCTTCTTCTACATGTTTGGAACATGGACATATACAAAATCAGAATTGAGACCTCCGTTGGTCTTCAACAGTCGCTGTCTTCGCACCATCGCTTGAGTTAGTTTGACTATCGGATACCTAAACCAAATATCTGTAATAGAATCCTCGGAAGCGCCGTAGTGTGTATGAAATCATTGGTTTGGATTCAGACGAAATGCCGTACATTCAGGACTGCGCATGGGATGAACTGCTGTCCGTTTGCGCAAGTCTAGATTAAAGATTTAAAGATTTAAAAATGACTTTGAGACTCCAGCATGTTGCCGCACGGCAAATCAATTTAGCACGGTGTTACTTGTGCGGTTCATTTGGATTGCACGATTACCCATCCGTGCAAAGTAGTTACGTAGAATCGAAAACAAGATTTAGTTGAAGTCAGAATCTATAAATGACTAGTATATGATAAGGTGTGAATTGTAAGCTACTGGCACGAACAAACTGTTCCATTACATAGGCCCGCACACCTGTAAATTGAAACAAATCGCGTTTGCAATCATTTCCATCACGCATCCCAGTATATGACGTCCGAAAGCCAGGACGGAAGCAGACGACCGCTTGGGTGGGTTTCGCCATTCATCAGGTTTGCATAGACGTGTATTGATAACCTAACATCATTTTGAACGTCGTATAGATTCTGACCGAAAATCAACCATCGCGCTGTCAACGGTTTATTCGCAACTATTCCTAACAGTCTCTGGTGCTGCATTGCACAGACCCTAAATTTCAAGTTGCCAATGAGAATTTATTCTTGATCTTGCAAAAACGAGTTGACATGGTGGCTTTGCCACGTATTGCGAATAGCAACTCACCGTTTTCTTACCGCAATTTTGTTAACCACTTCTAAATCTGAATAGGTAACTAGAATCTGGCTTGGCTCATGCAAACGGAAGCTTTACCGCCAAACCAGTGTTAATTGATGAGAAGCGTCTTTCTTTGTATAGTCAAATTTCGCTGCGGCTTCTTACTCTCAAATATATTGTTCTGAATTTTGTTTTGTGTCGATTTTGTTGCAGGCATCTTGGAGTGTTTGATTTATTTTGTTTGTGCACGAATGTGCAATTGTGCAGGACTTCGGTGCTGTGCCATCGGTAGTGAGATACATGCGGAAACTCGCTGGGGTCTCACTGCGTCGAGATTAAATTCATGAATACTATTAGCTGTTCTGGCTCTGCACATTCACGTCAGTTGCTATTTTTGTATTTACCTTGTTAGATCTACGTGTGCCGGAGCAGAGCCTGGTATTTTATGCACTTTTTTGTAGATGATGTCTTAATCATGTTGCTCCATTTTTCTAATCCCGGTAGATCAACTGAGGACGATTTCAATCCTCATCCAGTTCAGCATGCTTATTTGGCTCATTCGCTCATCGATTTATTACGACAATTGAGCCCGGGCTTCAAGCGCAATTTCGAAACTCTTTTAAAACGTCGAGCGACCAAACACCCGTTCGAACGCGTCCCAAGTCCGTATCAAGTGTACAGTTGGCTATCACCTGCTTTTGAGCATACTCCGGATTCTGTTAGAAAAGAAGAAGGTAATTCCCACACTCGGTTGTTTGACATAACATCACTTGATCAGATATTCTTTTTGACTACTTTGGTTTATTCTCAACCTTATTGCTTCGGATTGTTGCGCAATTGCCGCGACTTTTAAATGTTTATCAGTGTCCGTTGGAGTAGTCGGCACTTTCGTGTCTAGCTGCTTGTACTTCCATTATTTCTTCGTTTCGCTAAAAGCGTCGTTCTATATAATTGTCCTCTTAAATCATCTTGTTTATATTTATTTGATCCCTCATTCACGCACCATCCGACATCATCCTTAGTGTTCAACATCGATTACTATACAGTTAGTTTGTTATGGCAGTGGCTTTAAACCATTTTCGAATAAAGACATCCATTCACGATGATGTCGATTTGGTAGTCGCCATTCCAGTTGACAACATGTATGGTTCATCAACCATTGCAAGAAAATACGTACAGCTGTCCATGTCTCATGCGGAGTCTAGTCAACGCGTTCCATTGCGTATCTGTTTTCCTGAGTGTAGATTCCATATCGTTTCAAGTCATGTTCTCCACCGTCTATTTAGTGTTTTTATGTCGTGTTTGTTAGTATTACTCTCCTGGATGATGATGAGTTAGGCCTGGGCTGAATGGGTTTATATGGAAGTGTCGTGCTTTAAGTTTTCATTCGAATCGATTTTTTGTTGCTTACTGCGTTTCTTGATGTGTTCCCGCACTAACGTTCGTGGATGGTGCTTTGAAGTAACACCGTTCTTATTTAATCTACTAATAATTGTGCATCCTGTTTCAAATCACTTGCCTGGAGTCAAGCATTGATGACATTTGTTCTAAAATACGGTCAGATTATCACGTACTCAACAGAAAGCAATTGTGAAAGCGAGACTAGGAGCCAATCGGTAATATCGATCAATTTACCATTTTCATTTTCCAAAGGTTGTCACAGCCGGGGGTGGCAGTGGGGATGAGCTCTCACTGTCTATAAAATGCTCCCATAAGGCGTGCGTCTCAAACAGCCTCTGACAACCAAAGCCCAGCTCCTGGCCTGCACGCGGCGGAACTGCTTCTACTGACAGAAGAAAGGGCGAAGGCGGGTGACTGGCGCCTCAAAACCAGTTTGCTCCGGGCAGATGGAGCTCGTTAGCCTGGGAGGGCAGTCCATCTGAGGGAAGGAAAACCCTGATTCCAAACCTCCGCTGCCTTGCGGCATACCCGACTGCGGGAAAGGCTTCGGGAGTGAACCCTGAGGGAAAATCCCTGCTGCCTTGCGGGAAGACTTTTGAGTCAAAGGCTCCGGGTGGGGTCCCCTAAGCTAACCCCCTACTTCGGCCTTGGCAACCGGGTAGTATGTCGCCTACAACAAGAACCATGGAATCCACTCCATCCACAACTCGCTGTCAAAATCACGTTCGCTACATTACATCACATGCCGATCCTTATATCCCACGACCCTCATTACACACAAGCAATGAATCTCGTCAAGATGCCCTTTCCAGCTCGCCAAACACAGAACAGCCAATCCAGAGTGCTCACTTCCTGAAACCCCGTATGCCCTTCAAGCTAGCTGCATTCAACGTCAGGACCTGGAGGCAAACAGGACAACAGGCTGGTTTAGCTCGTACACTAGAAACGATGAGAGTAGACATCTGCTGCCTATCAGAAACGCGCTTACACGACTCTAGTCATGTGATAAACCTATGCTCACCGAATAATACCGGAGTCAAGTTCCGTTTGCGTGTATCTGGTGATGAAGAGGCCCAGACAGCGGGACTTGCAGGAGTTGGTATTGCCCTGAGCTCACGCGCCGAGGCAACCTTGATTGACTGGTTACCTGTCAATAGCCGTTTGTGCGCTGTCCGACTTGGTGGCTCATGCAAAATCAGTCAACACAGGCAGACCACCCGTGCACTTTTCGTCATCGCAGCCTACGCCCCCACTGACTGCAGTGCTGATTTAGCGAAAGACGAATTCTACCGAGGTCTAGACGAATTACTGCGTAAAGCACGAAAGTCGGATATTGTCATCCTGGCTGGCGATCTTAATGCCCGAGTTGGCCGCCTCTCACAAAGTGAACGGCACCTCGGTGGTCCATATGGTCTCGATTGCGTCCGATCAGACAACGGTGAACGCCTGTTGAGTCTATGTGCTGAGCACCGCCTATTTCTCAGCAGCGTCAACTTCCGACATTCCAAACAACGGTCAGCAACATGGAGATCCCCTCGACAGGACTCTGGACACAAATTGATCACATTGCGATCAGTTATTGATGGCGTTCCAGTGTGCAAGACTGCAGATCATATTGGTCGACCTGCCTATCATCAGACCACGCGTTAGTCTGTGCAAACCTAACTATGCGTTTCAGCGGATCGCGTAAGAAAAATATCACGAGGCTGGATACGCTTAAACTATCAGATAGAGCAGTGGCAGAGAACTATCTAACGGCCCTAGCTAATGCACTTGGACCCCATCCTGATAATATTGAGGAGCATTGGGCTCAAATCCAAAGCGCAATGTATCATGCTGGCCTGGAAAGCTGTGGAACATCCAAGCGAACAGATTCCAACTGGATATCTGCTGCTACAGCCAAATTAATTGACCAACAGCGTTCCTTACCTCCGGGAAAAGATATGATGAACAGCGCAGGCAAATTCGCCACCAGTTGAAGACCAGCCTCAAAACGGACCGAGAATCATGGTGGGAAGAGCGGGCAAGCGAGATGGAAGCAGCCCAAGCAGTTGGCAATACCCGCAAATTGTTCCAGCTTATACGCTCCACGGGACCCCGAATGCCCAGCGTGAGCGAACTCATCACGGAAGCAGATGG
>JACCGJ010003117.1:0-13939 GCA_013407085.1 Atriophallophorus winterbourni
ATGATGATGATGATGATGTTGATGATGCTGATGACGTTGGTGATGATGATGGTGATGGTGATTTTAGTAGTTATATTGATGATGATGATTATGATGATGATGATGATTATGATGGTGATGATGATGATGACGAGTATGATGATGTTGTTTATGATGATAATGATGTTGAAGATGGTGATGATTTTGATGATGATGATGATGTAGATGATGATGATGATGATGATGATGATAATGATGATAATTTTGATGGTGATGAGTTTGGTGATGGTGACTGCGAGGATGATAGCGGTTTTAATTATAATAATGATGATGACTGCGAGTGGATGATGACAATTCTGAAGATGACGATAATGAATTTTGATGATGGGGTTGACGAATTCGTTTCCCAGTGACAGCGGTATAAACAGTAGCGTTTGAATTTTGTTTCTTAGTAATATTGAAAACATTTGAAGGCGATTTTTACACTGTGATATATGTAGATGACACTGTGAACAATATTAAAACAACTAACATATCTAATAGCGTAGCACTCGGTTAAATTTGACTTGCCAAGTTTTTTAGTTATGTTGTTCAGTTACACTTAACGCTACAATTTGAAGCATTCAATAAAAACGTTCTTGTCTATTTCAGTATGACGCGAGAGAATTTTATACTGAATCCGACATCTCTAGACTTCCGGATGGTCGCATGAAAGAATGGGTCACGGGTGTCAAATCCACTCTCGGCTCAATAAATAAAACGCCTCCACCGAATTCTTCGAACCCCAAGATTCCTAAACCTCGTGTTAGTTCAGAATCCGAGGATCGGTTTGATCGTTTAAAGCGTGACGAATCACCGCCCAAGGGTATCATCAAACGAAAAGCACACAACGGTGACGCAGAAGTAAACGGAACGCCCAATCGTGTCTCTTCTAGTCAAAAAAGGTTGGACAGCAATCGTATTGTGATCCAGCGCGCACGTGACCCACCGAGCCTTAACGAGGATCCACATTCAAGTGATCCTTCCCGTGTGCCCAATAGCGGTAGGAAACACGTTACTTGGGGTAATCTACATAGAGTGAGCACATCGCACGATAAACGGATCTCATTATTAAGGGAGCCAGTTTATCAGGGTGGCAATCTCTACGCAATCAGTAAACCGGCACCATCGCGCACCATAATCTCCAGGAATGTAGTTCCAGTAATGAATGTGCATCAATCAGCCCCCAGTGTAATATTACAGAACGTTCCTCGAGGATATCTTAGTGAACGGTCGCCTAAGTTGTACCGGCAAAATTCGGGCAAGTTTCTACGAGCAGTGAACTTGGTTCAACCGGGAAATCGGCAGTCTGTTTCCTTCAAAGGATCTCCGTCACGTGTGTGCTATGCGCTAATCAATACGCGCCCTCAAACTTCCAGGATACCCAAGGAAAACTTTTACCAACCTAGTTCGGGTCACTTGACACTCACACAATTGAGGTGAATTTGTATTCTCGTACTTTGTTGCGTTGTATCGATATGCCACAACAAAGTTGCACATATCTAGAATTACCATCTCTGTCCTTACCATTTTACGTGGAGTATCGCAGGGTGTCACTAACTGCTTAATGTTTGGAATGAAAGGCATAACGTTTGTGTCGAATCTCCAGGTAGCACGGACTTCATTGTGGCAATTGACAATTATTTTTCAGTATTTTTGAATTGTCTCCGTATTTCTTGATGTGTATTTTATGAAACTTGTCGGATTTGAATATACTTTCAAGTATCCTTCTCATTCAGTTCGTTTTCTCCATTAACCTCTTGGGAACTAGCGATTTTTGATCATCGAATGTGATTGCAATCTCTCAGGAGCACAATGTTCTATTACGGGTTTGTTGTCTGATGATGAACTAGAATAGGTGGGAAAGAATGTTCCTCCGTACTAGGATTCTTTAGTTAAGTGGAACGCTATTGAGCATGGGATCATATTGTTCTTATGGCCGATATTGACCAAAAGTTGAGTAAATTTATTCAGGAGTTTACAAGCTAAAATGATCAAACACTTCACTGAAAATCGTTCGCGTATTCGCGTGTCTGTCAAGCGAACGCACATGCCTACTTCGAAGTCAATTATACCTTGATCTCTCTCGTTTAAAGGACTGCGTTTTGCCGCGTATCAGTATATTGAACAATGTGATGTGCCTATCCAGGACAAAAACGTGCGTCTATTTAAACTATATGCTTTCAGTTTTGTCATTGCTTTGATGAACGAAAAACCTGAAAACTCGGTTTCGGCTTTATGTGAGCAAACATCGGTCGACGAGTAAAAGTCATGCGTTTCGAAAGCACTCATTAGCTATTATCATCCGACAGTGGCTTACAAGTTAAAGCTTTCTTCTTCAAATCCTACGGATCATATAGTACTGTCTCTACGCAATGACTACACTCAGCGTAACACCATCCTTGTGATGTGTGTACTGAAAATGCATGCAAATATGGATTTTTTGTTCAAACAGACCGTTTTATTCACCTGATCATCCTGAAATACAAGCACAAGCATAAAAATTGATAGGGCCAATGTCTTTTGGTGTGATAACATGTGGAATAGATACCATCCAACCGATCGAAAACAGTTTCTGTCCTATGGATTTTTACCTGACTCTGGAACTGCTCAATAAGCAAACAAATCCCGTTCTGAGAACTTGTAGCTTAGGTTCCGGATTGTAGTTCATAGTTGTTCTCTGAGGTGGTACGGTTGGTTGCGGATGTTTCGTCATGAAAATAGATGACATCATCAGCGAAACTGCGTTGTGACCTCATCTAATGTGATTGGTTAGAATCCTTGCATGTCCTCGCTGGCGTGTTCTCATTGGTCCGTAGACCCGATCCAATTGAATGTGTTTATTGATTGTGGTTTCGAATACCACGCTTTGAGGAACTTTGGCGATGATTTCTGTTCTATCCCAATTGAATTCGTAACCTTCTCGATCCATGTGTACCGATAATACTGGTTTGTGGACGTGTTGTCGTGTAGCAAGTTCGTGTTCATGTATCCTTCTGTCCAGCCTTCTTCCAATTTGTCCGATATAATATTTATTACAATTGGATCGCAGGATACTGTACAAGACGTCATTCCTTTCCCCTTTAGCAAACGTGTCCTTGACCATGACTAGTTGGCTTCTCAGTATCGAAGCTGGCTTGTGTCCTACACTAATACCGAGTGGGTGTAGTATTCATGCTGTAATCTCCGATATATGTTGTATACATGGTAGTGTTAAACTTGCCACGTTCGTGTTGTAAACACGCGATTTTTTTGTGAGTCTATGTTGCGAATGCTAAACTTCTTTTGTATTTATTCTTCCGAAAGAGTTTGAATAAATAGTTCGCTTGTGGGTGGCGCGCTCACAGCGATATACAGTACCCGGAAGATCAATGTTAGTTGCACGCTGATGGCATGATTTACGGTTAGCAGCTGAGAGCAGTATTTTTTCCCCATCTTGCAGATGATGCTTACACAGTGCATCTAAAGTGAACGGCTAACTGCAAGTTCTTCCAAATTTGAAGAGTCAATCTCAAAAGCTTTCACATCTCAATGGCAAACGGTTATTGCCACAAGTGCGTTTACCAGTATTTAATTCCTTTTTTGGTAAAATCCCGTTATCAACATCATAGAAAAATGCACATCGATCTCACGTTCTTTATTGGCGCCTCGGTGAATTTTGGATGCTTCTGGACTGCAACTGTTGAACCTCAGTGAATAATTCATGTCACACGCGGAGTAAAAATATCTGAGCTTCGCTACCGATTGCCTATGAGATTAGTTCATCTCTATTTTTCTAACGAGCGCTTATGGTATTTTATGCCTGCATTCAGATCACAAATTAACACAATACACGAAATCGTTGTGAACCCCGAGAGTGTTTTGGTGAGGCTACCTGGTTAATTTAAAAATTGCTGGGAGTTGATGAAATAGCACCATTCTTCTCAAAACAATGCGCCCATGCTCTATTCCCGACATTCATAAGTGGTCATTACGAAACAGCCTACCATTCGATATTCATAAATGTAAATGTTAAACGTCCGTAAATCATTCGGATTCACATACTCTCTGGGATCTCAGCTACTTTCATGGGTTACTGAAGAGAAAAATCTGGGCGTGTGGATTAGCAGTAACTTGAGGTCTTCACGACAGTGTTCTGTTGTATACAAGAAGTCCTGCAAAACCACTGGTATTTTCACAAAGCAGATACTCCCACGTATAATTAACACCTATATAAGGCAAAAATGGAGTACGCTGTTCAAGAATAGTCCCCTTGGTTACAAAAGACATGACATTGAGGCAACGCTTATAGCACCGAGCTGCAAACTGGTGACCAGACTATACAACAGGGCATGCGAGGAAAGGATTGCAACTCTGAACCTGTTTCACTTTTCGTACCGTCGTGTCAGGGGTGATTTGATCCTGCTGTCCATCATTCTGCATACAGGGGATCACCCACTTGAACACCAGTTTCATCGGCAAGAAGCACGTGGTAGCAGATCGCAGGGCTCCAAGTTAATTATTCCACACTCCAGATCAAATTTTCGAAGGTTCTTCTTTGTTGTCCGAGTTTGTTTTATATGGGTATTTCTGCCCCCACATATCATTTGTGCATCAAGCCTGAACATGTTCATGGCTGAACTTGACAAGTATACAAGGAGCGCTTGTATGCCACTGTTGGATAAGGCTGGTACGACCAACCTGTTTAAAGCATGTGTCCAAACACATGTTAAATGGGGTTAAACCCATAACCATGAATCTAAATATGACGGAAAAGCATGCAAGTGAATATTTTGACAAGTATATGTTTACCAAATTTAACCTCGCACCTCAATACATAAGCTGACTGTCCGTGTGGATAAAACATGTTTGTTGGCTTAGTGCATTCCCTATATTTTAATATATGTATATATGTATATATACCGTAAATACCCGCGTATAGGACGATACCATGTATAGGACGCAGTGGATATTTGACCCTAAAAACGATGCAAAAACTGTGTACCTATGTATAGGACGCATCCTGATTTCAGTCCTTAATTTCCATTAATTTTTATAGAAACGGTGAAGTTAAGTCACTCACGGTGAACTCCATACAATCGCTATGACCGTCGTGTGTGCTGATTGCTGGCTCATTCATCCTGTCAGTCAGCAGATGTCTGTCTAGCCTATGTGAACTATCGTGGAAAGTGCATTTCTCATTCTTGGGCGTCATGTCGAATGATTGGATGACATTTTTAAGGAAAAGTTTCTGCTCCAACGAAAGTAAAATACTACTCCATGATTGGTTGATATTACACTTTCATGATATTACACATCGGCAGTATAAATATTCTACCTATTACCGGTGTTTTTGAAGATGCAGTTCATTATTACCCTTCAACATGACGAAGACAAAACGACAAAGCTATACTTCAAACTTAAAAATGGAAGTGATCAAGTACGCGAAAGAACACGAAAACCGGGCAGCTGAGCGGCAATTTGGTCCGACTTAATACGTGATCAGAAAATGGAGAAAAGCCGAAAGTACCATTAAAGAAATGCGAAAGGTGAAGAGGGCGGACAGAGGCTCGAAGGCTCACCACTCTAACCTGGAAAAGGCGCTCATTAAATAGATTCAAGATACTCGTCGAGACTGTCTGGGGGTCAGCACGACTACCGTTCGTTTACAGGCACTAAGATTGGCGAAAGAGCAAAGCATTGCATATTTTAATGCGTCGATGAACTGGTGTAGGAGATTTTTTGGAAGAAATAACCTATCAATAAGACGAAGAACTAAATTTTTGATATTACGATAAATACAATTTTTTTATAATAAAAGTATCCATGGATAAGACGCACCTGGGTTTTTAGGGAAACTTATGAAGAAGAAAAAATTGCGTCCTATACGCGGGTATTTACGGTACTTTGAATTACAAAACGTTTGCAGTGAATGCATGGACCTGCTGATAAGCGCACAACACAGGTTTCTTAATTAAGCGGGTTAATACATGAAACTTATTTTCGATGTACATAATGGCGCAAGAAAATCCTGTCCCCTTTGCCAAGGAATTAATTGTTTGAAAAAGTTTGATTTTATAACAAAAATAACAAAAAACTATCTATGAAAATTAATAAAAAAAATTCTATATTACAGTGATTTTTTGTTTTCCTTCACACATTTTACTATTGTATTCCATATTTTTATGTCATGAGCAACATAATCATTTTGCATCGTACTACTTGCGAAATTTTATTTATGTATAATAAGAAAAGGATAGGCCCGAGTACTGAACCTTGAGGTACGCCGCTGGTGATATTGATTGTTTTTGATAGAACGCCGTTAATGCGGACTCGCACATACCGATCGGTCAGATAATCCATTATTCACGATAATAAGTTTCCTGTTATTCAATCTTGCACTAGCTTTTGTAGAATCAGGTTGCGGTTGACCTTATCAAATCCCTTTGATACATCATTATAGCAGGCATGAACGGAGTATCCTAGGTCAAGACACGTTGTCCAATCGTCCACAGTGATGAGTAAATTTGACAGAAATGATCTGTTTCGGCAAACCCCATGTTGCGCTGCTGATAAACGTTCTTTGATTTCAAGGTGACCTACGATACCTTCAGATAGGATGCGCTCCATAATTTTAGAGATGCAGGGGAGCAGCGTAACAGGCCTGTAATTTGCTAAGTCGGAACGACAGCTACACTTGTAAATTGGTGTTATCACACCAGCTTTCAAAGCTGATAGTACGCAACCGTCGCGGAGATTCTGGAATAAAACTCATCAGAACGGTCGATTAATTTGGACTGTGCGAAACACTCAAGATGCTAGAACAGAGGCATCTCGATCGTACAAATGCAGAAACTCACTGTTACAGACTTTTAGGATACTTTGGTATGAAAATAGACGAAAACTCAGCATATAATCCGAAAAAAAGCCAGAACAGTTTGTTTCAAAATCTGCAGCCGCACTCGAAATTCGGCATGGGCTACACACTGGATCACGCGAGCAGACTTATCATAGGAACGTTTTCGAAATGTCCAAAGACAAGGTGACGTTTTTAATTTGCGAAGACATGCAATTTCACCATTGCATGCTGATAGACCAGATGGAACGACATCACAAGACACCCAACACGATTGAAAACAACACGACTATGGTTAAACCTGGAGTTTTACCAGTTCGGACAGCGGACGGATTGACAGATAATGTTAGAGTTACAGACGATTCCCTAACAATACCTTATGCGTAAGTCTTCTTTCCAAAGGATGTGAACCTGACAACAACTTTGCCACGTTCACTAGAGGTGGAAAACCTACGTGATCTCGATGTGTATCGTACTGTTGTGCAAAAGCATTTAATCAGGTTAAACGTTACCAAATCCTGGTGAAAGACAAATTAACGCCGGCTATTCTGAAGTCATGTGAGCTGAAGCTTTGCAGCCCACTATGTGAATTATTTAAATACACACTAAATACGGGAATCGTACCAGATGACGGAAAACCGGAGTTATTACACCAATCTACAAAGGTGGCAGTCTTTCGGATCCGGACAATTATCGCCCTGTGATGCTCCTTTTGGTGGTTTATAAATTATTGGAACGCTTGGTGTGTGAAAGTCGTATGAGGCACTTCAAAAGCCATGAAATTCTTTCTCAGACACATCAAGGATATAGAAAACACGCTAATGCTCGTCTAACTTGCTCACGACTTAAAATGACTGGACACAAGCACTAGACGAAGGGAGATCCGTACATGCCTTTTACGTAGATATATTTAAAGCTTTAGACCGAGTTGATCGCTCTTCACTACTTCAAACATTGCAGGATTTTGGCGTCATGGATATCTACTTACACGGTTCTGAACGCAATGCGATAGTCAGAATAGATGGATTGCCTAATTTCGCAAGCGCAAGTGACAAATGTTGCAAGTTTGGAAACCATTCCGTTTCTTATACATATTTGGCAGTCACACGCTTCAGTGGAGTATATCGCAGGAAGATCTCGGTATCCGTGTGTGCGGAAATGTGAAAAACAGTCTGCAGTGTGAGGTTGTCTACAAGCGTTCATGCAGCGTATTCGGCTTACTAAGACGAATTTTCGAATGTTTCCAACTGAACTCATTGTCAAAGGTACTCAATACATAAATAATTCCAGTTGTGGACTTGGACGCCATTGATGGGGAAAGACATCTCGCTCCTCGAATGGATTTTTCATAAGGCATTCAAAATGGTTCCTGAATTTCATAATTTACCCTTTGAGCAGCGACTGACTAGACTTGGATGTGCACCCTCGAGCGCAGACGCATCCGAACTGACCTAATCCTGACATACCGAATAATCCATATGAAGTTCCACCCACTCAGACCCCTTTTAACAATTGGTTACAATCTCCCGAGCTGCAGTCACAACCTGACTTTACAAATCCCACATTCCCGATTAAACTGTCGCCACAACGTTTACGCAGTGTATGCTTTTTATGAAACAGCCTACCGCCAGAAATTGTTTCCTCATCAAACGAAATGATATTCAAGCAAACGTCATGATCTTTTATGTTGAATAATGCTGTGTTGACCCCAGTTAACTGAAATCCCTTAGTGATTCCTTCTCGTCCAAATACTTGGAAAAACAAATATAAACTAAATATATTTCCGGTCGAGATTAACTCCCTCCATGTCACAATTGGAAATATTTTTGCTCTTCCCTTGACGTACATGAATGCAAACATTCAAGTAAAGATCTGTTTAACTTTCATACATATTACTTATGATATTATACAGCGATTTGTTTTTTCATCATAAATTTTGAATCTTGAATTGTATTAACTGTTCTCGACACTGTTCTCTTGTCTCGGGAGAAAATCGTGTCAACTATCGATCTACCCATCAGAGAGCCACATTAAAATTCGAAGTGAAATTTATCAGCTAATAATCCTATTTGCATCTACGAGACGATTGCAAACAATTGGCCTACAACATTTAGAAGAGAGATAGCTGAGATAATAAGCGGTCGTTTCAAAATAAAATATCGTGTGTAAGTTTAATTTCGATCAGACTATCGTAAAACGGCGGAAAAAGCTTGAAAGTTGACAATTCTGCTTCATGTGCATAATAACCTTGATATTCGAATGTTTCTCAATTAAAACCTTCAAAATAAAGCATAATATCACTCCCAATTACATGTGCCGTCTATCCAGACGTTAACAGACGGACGCATAATTTTGTGCTCTGATACTTTTGAACATTACTCGTCACTCGTTGATCCTATTCGGATTATTCTTACACCATTGGATTTCGCTTGAAGAGATCTATTGGACTTAATCAGCTTCAGTGTCCAGTGATCAATATTTCGGAAGTTACTATTTTCCACATCACCGTGGAAATTGTGTGCGCGAGCAAAATTTGTTGTGGCTGTTTTGACTTGGTCGGGACCAATATCGTTCGGAAGATCTTCTTCAACTGAATTCAACAAGCCGTGCATCGTTCGTGCAAGATCAAATCTACGATCACCACGACTGTTTTAATTGGTAATTTGCATCCAATACATTGCGATACGTTCCCACGCGAACCTCGCAAATTTCATCCCTCAACCGTGAACCGATCGATACGCGCCTAGGTGTTTTAGTGGAAGCTATCAACACCCCCATTCAACGATCAGACGACCTTGGCCAGACCACCTCAACAGCTATCGGATGTCTAGACCTACGAAAACTACGTGTCAAATTTGCAGAAAGGGGGTAAGTGTGAAATCGAAAGTAGTCATGTGTTTTATGTGCTCTACTAAGATACACACTAATTGCGATAAACTTTTGACTAACGAGGCAGTAGTCGTTATTAATAATCCGGAAATTCCTAGTGTCTGTTATGTATGCAGTGTCTGTAGAACAAAGTCGCTAAACGGCACCGGGACCAATGCATCACAATCAGGAGACCTGGAAAATCGCGTCAAATACTTAGAGAACATTTCCCAAAAATTTGAGGAATCATTGATGTCGATAGTAAATGTCCACAATAACTCATTAAAAAGTGAAATCAACCCGAACCCAACGCTACATCCCGTAACTCCACAAGTTACTCCGTCACTTAAGGAGAATTCGCGGGAAGCTAAACAGCTGAGTAATGCTAACGCAAGCTGCGACTCAGATGTTAATCAGATTAGAAAGTCGAAGGGGCGGGTACTGACTGTCCACCAGCAGAATTCCTCTACTTCAAAAACTAATGATGAAATGAAAAGAACATTGATGAATCTCAGTGTAATTTGCACCAATGTGCCGGAGACATCAGGGACACTTTTCTCGAGTAGAAGAACTCACGACATTGAACAATGGTACCAGCTGTGTTCAATGATGAATATGAGCTCGATACTGCCCGATTCAATAACCCGCCTAAGTCGGCACCCGAATTCTCCTCATCTCGATGAACCACGTTTACTGAGAATAACTTTCAAAAGCCAAAAAGAGATGGAAGACGTTCTGTTAAACTCTTATTTGCTACGTACATTCTCACAGACTAAATGTCGAATACATGCAGATATTCCGTGGTGAGAGAGGAAAGGTAATTTGAACAATGGGAAAAAATGTGACCAACGCAGTATTGTTCTTCTTGGTGTTCCCGAACACACTGACACTGCTTCAGGAAGTGAAATACAGCACTACGATTAAAAACAGTGGCTCTATGTTGCCAACAGCATCGGGGCTCACGAGTCAGTTGTGGTGGACACTTTTAGAATACCTCGTTCACCAAACTATGAAGGTGACGGGCCAAAACCTCTGAAAGTAACACTTTTAACGAAAGGTATGATGGAATCAGTTAGGGCTAACTGGAAAGCAAACTATAGGAATCTCCCGAAGGATGTCAGAATGAGTGATCACAGACTTTCTACGCCTTCTAATGAACCACGCCTTCCACAATCAGACGAGACTCCGATTAGAAACACTGTGGCAATCCCAAAAAACGGCCGATGTCCGACTCTCGAAGGGTCGGACTAATAGACGACCTTTCAGCCCCATCACTGTATACGAAAACTACAATCAATTGCCTATATACAAACGCACAATGCCTGTTAAACAAACTAACTGAACTGAAGGATCTCTGCAATCAGCACTCACTCGACGTCATAGCAATAACTGAGACATGGTTTCAACCTCATGTGAGCGATCGCGAGCTCTCTATTCCAAACATGACCTTGTTTCGAAAAGACCGCTTAAGAACAGGTGGTGGAGTAGCTGTTTACCACCATGACCGTTTATATTGTACGGTAGTTACAGATACTGAACTCGATCTGGAAGACAGTTTATGGTGCAACTTGAAGCTCGAATCAGGCGACAGTTGCATCGTTGGTGTAGTTTACCGTTCGCCATCATCATTGAATGCGTATAACGAAAACCTCTTGAAAGCAATGCAGTACGCCGGAAAACAGCGCAATTCGCAATTGCTGATTATGGGAGACTTCAATCTGCCTCAACTATATAACCGAGTAGATCACCCACCCATATCCCTAGACTACAAATTTCGAGAACTGTTTGATTACATCCCCTTGTATAATCATGTTTTCGATTATACACGACAACGAAATTTGCAACAGACTTCTGTTCTAGACTTAGTCTTAACGTCCGAAGCCACAGCCGTTGAAGATGTTCAGTATCACCCTCCGCTGGGTCGAAGCGACCACCTCGTTCTGCTATTTCAATACGTGTGCAACGCCAGTAAAATTGTAAAGCAAACAAAACAAAATAGAAAAGTGGATTACATTGGTTTGATGAAAACAATGGTAGCTTTTGATGAACATAATATAAATTTCAGTGATCCGGACTCGCATTGCACAACCCTGACAGATTACATAATCAACATGATACTCTTCAATTCTAAAAATGTCCCGAAACATAGTAGCAAAGAACCACAATTCAGAATTCGCAGTAGGACTAGAAAATGGTTGACAAAGCGAAATTTGGCATGGGCTATTCACAGGGTCTCCATAACTGATTCGACATTAGCAAACTTTCGCGAATTGCGGAATCAGGTCACAAATCTCATCCGAGAGGACAAACAATATCACCAGTTTCAGCTGGCGGTAAGAATGAAGCGAAATCCCAAACTGCTTTATCGAACTGTTAACAACACTACGAAGCTGAAACCCGGTGTTTTTCCGATCATGACAGATAACGGACTAACTGATTCTGTTTTGGAAACCGCTAACGTTCTAGCCAGATTTTATTCACGAGTTTTCACCCCCAAAGATAAATTACAACCATCAGATTTGTCAGCAACAATTGTGCCGGAGACGATATGTGATATATGCATCAGTTCGGAAATAGTGCAACACCACCTACGCAAGTTGAATATCAACAAGTCCCCGGGAGCTGACGGAATCACACCTGCAATACTAAAGTTATGCGGCAGTCAACTGTGCGAACCACTTTGTGATTTATTTAATCACTCCTTGAGGGAGGGTGTTGTGCCTAATGACTGGAAGAGAGGAATCATAACACCCATCTACAAAGGTGGAACTCGTTCTGACTCAGCAAATTACCGCCCTGTTACACTCCTTCCAGTGATCTCAAAAATTATGGAGCGAATTGTGTGCGAACGAATTGTGTGTCATCTCGAAGCCCAAAACTTGTTGCCCAGAGAACAACATGGATTTAGAAAGTCTCGTTCTTGCTTGACTAACCTACTGGAGACACTGGATGACTGGACGCAGGCAGTGGATAATGGTGGTTGCGTGCATGCGTGTTACTTGGACATATCAAAGGCGCTTGATCGCGTGGAACATTCTATACTGCTGCGCAAGTTGCACGATGTTGGTATTAATGGGTGCCTCCTTGTCTGGCTGAGAAGTTACCTTCTTGATCGCAAAGCAACTGTACGTATCGATGGTGTGATGTCTGGGGAAATCGAGGCCACTAGCGGTGTCCCACAAGGTTCGGTACTTGGTCCGGTTCTCTTTTTGGTCTACATCAACGACCTTCCAAAACTTGTCACAGCCAAAATGGTTCTCTTTGCGGATGATGTTAAAATTTGGATGCGAATCACGTCAAGCGTGGACTGTTTGCGCTTACAAAGCGATTTGGATCTATTGAACAGCTGGTCGGAGAGAAATAAACTTCCATTCAACTTCCGAAAGTGTAAAATGTTGCAAATAGGCAAAGATTTTCCATTGTCATACAACCTTGGACCAAATCAACTGGAATGGACAACCAAAGAAAAAGACCTCGGTGTATGGATGAGTGGAAGTCTTAAGAATAGCATGCAATGCGAAGCAGTGTACAACCGAGCTAGCCGAATGCTAGGTATGCTTCGGCGGATTTTCGGACATTTTTTCCGGGAATCATTCCCCATGCTGATAAATACGTATATTAACCCGGTGATGGATTACTCAGTGCAAGCTTGGTCACCGTGGCTACAAAAGGACATCAAGCTGCTCGAGAGGATCTATCACCGAGCAACTAAAATGGTTGGCTGCCTCCGCAACCTACCATATGAGAATCGACTTGAGCAGCTTAATTTGGATACACTGCTTCGCAGAAGGGTTCGATTCGATCTAATACTAACCTACAAAATACTGAACGCCAAGGCGCACCCTCTGAGGCATCTGTTTCGCCTCCGGTCAAGCCATGCCACACGTACTCACCCATTGGCATTTGATATTCCACATTCCCACCGGAACTGCCGTCGGTTCTTCTATTCGGTGCGCGTTTGTTTCTTATGGAACTCCCTACCGTCACATGTTGTCCAATCATCTAGTGAAAGGATTTTCAGGAACAAATTGGATATATTTATGCGTAGTAATTCCCACCCTACATCCCGTATCTATAACATGATTTTTTTCCAAACGAATATTTTTTTTATACCATCTACCGACTACAATATCATGGCATTTTTGCAACTAGACAACTGTCGATCTTCCAAGAATCAATCTTGTTTTTGTATATTATTTATTGTCCTTATACGATACT
>JACCGJ010003119.1:0-27327 GCA_013407085.1 Atriophallophorus winterbourni
GCCAATCCGATTATCAACCTCCGTGTCTAGCGAGAGGTTATCCGCAATGGTTGAACCAAGATATGTGAAATGATGTACTGGTTCAAGCTGACAGTTTCCAACAGTGATGATTGTTGGCGATACAGTCCCTTGACCAAGGACTTTGGTCTTGCTCATGCTGATTGTTAGACCAAAGTCTTTGCATGCCGACGAAAAACAGTCCATTAGCGACTGTAGGTTCTCCTGGGAGTGAGCAAGCACCATCGTGGGTCTGATGTACGTATTTATAATGCAGGGAATTGTCTGTTTTGAGAACCTACCGAAAATTCTCTTTAGGAGTGACAATTTCTGTCATGTTTCAGTGGCTCGACATCCCTAGGGTGTTGCTAATTAACACACCCAAGTCCTTTTGTTCCATGGTCCACGAGAGGCTGTGTTTCAATAAAACACTGGAACTCCACATATTTTCCAAAGTTTAACGTGTGACACTTTTGGAAATTGAAAAATAGGCGATTTTTTAGGGACCAAACCTGGAGGTTGTCAGATACTTCTGGAGAAGTTCGCAGTCTTCCGATTTACTTATCTTCGACCACACCTTTATATCGTCCGCGAACAGTACGATCTTACATTTGATGAGAGCCGGTATGTCATTGGCATAAAGCGCGAAGTGGATTGGTCCGATGACGGCTCCCTGAGGCACTCCACTTGTCACGGCTACTGACTTCGATAGAGCACCGTCCACAGAGACTTGAACAAGCCGATCAGTCAGGTAATTTTCTAACCAGGCTAATAGTCTGCCAGTAATACTACAACGTTCCAGCTTCTGCAAGATAATACTGTGGTTTACACGGTCAAATGATTTCGACATATCGAGGTAACATACGTGGATGGTATCCATAACATATACTGCTCGAGTCTAGTCGTCAAGGGTAAGGAGAAGGTTAGTAAGGCAAGAGTATCCCCTTTTAAAACCGTGTTGCGCTCCCGAAAATAGCTTATTTTTCTCAAGGTATTTGCTCAGTTTGTTTCCCACGATCCTTTCGAGCACCTTGGATACGGCGGACAACAAGGTAACAGGCCTGTAATTTGAGGGCTATGAACGCGCCCCGCCTTTGAAAATCGGGGAGATTATACCAGATTTCTATTCCGTCGGTATGACACTTTGCGACAGCGATTCGCAGAATAACTGAGTCAAAGGTCCGCATAGAATTTGTGCACAATGCTTGAGTATATTGGGGGTAATCTTGTCATAACCAGGGGATTTTCTGGGATTCAACGATAGTAGAGTTTTGTAGCGAACTGCATTCATTTTGTATCTTAGTTTTTGTACATACAATTTTTGGCCTTGTATGATTATTCCTTCTTCGGCCATGTACACTTTATTTGTACCAATGCTTGTACAATACACTTTTTGGCGGTTAATACAATTTGGAACACAGACTTTGTCTTCTTCCGCGATTGCGGAGTTTGCGTGGGTCGCCGCGTGCCGGAAATGGGATTAACGGAATCTCCAACATTTTAGCGCTTTCTGCACCTTGGATTCCATCATCTCTTGGACTTTTCCTGTGTGGATTATTTTGCTATCGTTGGACTTCTCTGGATCTTTATTTGGACATTTGCTCCTTTGGTCTCTTAGTGAGTTCTTTCCATTTTTGCCATTTTGTGTGTAGTGCTAGACCATATATTTCTGGTCCACTACATAATTGGTGAGCCCGACTACCACATAATTGGTGAGCCCGACTACCACATAATTGGTGAGCCTCGACAAACTGCAATTTTTTTGCATTTACGATATCTTCGTATTTGTCAATTTTTGGCCTATTTTTTTGGAATACTCACTTAACACCCAACCATGAGCGAGTCCTCTATAAATAAAGATCCCTCAATCACAGCATATTCCGTGCACAAAAACCAGCTTTCGTGGGGTTAAACTGCCAACTCCATCAAGCTTCATTACTCCGCAATCACAACCGCCTACCTTCCCCCCATGTTCATCCCAATCCTTTTGGGCTTTCTACCCCTGTTCAAACTGGAACTGGTAGACATGTGCATTGGCCCAAACGTCTTGCTGACTACATGGCCACATGAACATTTCGAGCGTATGTTATCCTTACTTCAAGCATAACTAACGCTCTGGTGGGGGAGTATTGTAGCGAACTGCATTCACTTTGTACCTTTTTTGTACATACAATTTTTGGCCTTGTATGATTATTCCTTTTTCGGCCATGTACACTTTATTTGTACCAATGCTTGTACAACACACTTTTTGGCGGTTAATACAATTTGGAACACAGACTTTGTCTTCTTCCGCGATTGCGGAGTTTGCGTGGGTCGCCGCGTGCCGGAATTGTGATTAATGGATCCTCCAACATTTTAGCGCTTTCTACACCTTGGATTCCATCACCTCTTGGACTTTTCCTGTGTGGATGACTTTGCTATCGTTGGACTTCTCTGGATCTTTATTTGGACATTTGCTCTCTTGGTCTTTTAGTGAGTTCTTTCCATTTTTGCCATTTTGTGTGTAGTGCTAGACTTATATTTCTGGTCCACTACAGTTATATTAGTAATGAACCAATTTTGGCAGTGGTGAAAGCTCCTTTGCAGCTTTCCACAGACCAAAATTCTGGACGCTTGCTTTATCAGCCTTTTACAGTCCTGTGCCAACTGAACTGAACTGAAGTGAACGATAGCGATACCAAGGGATTATCCGGGTTGTATTTAGGAAGCAACTCGTTATAAATGATGATGGAAAAATAAAAATAAATTTCTCTTCACCAGTACGGTGAGAGGTCAGCTAAAGAAGAGTTGTGTATTTGAAAAACATAGCTCTAGCATTTACTCCATTTATCAGACAACGCTAAAAATGGAAAAACTACCTAATCATGCATAGAAATTAGGGGGAGAATTCAGGAAAAAGCTTACCCCAGATGTAGTACAAACCCTGCTTAAAACTCGCGACAGAATTGCAGGATATAAGTTCTCCCGGAATACGGTTCCAGAAATTCACCACCCTAAGGCTGAAACGAGAGTCTAGTCTACATCGCTCATTCGAAAGTTTGCGTGGATGCCCGCAAGTGCCCAGCTCGGCAAAGAGTTTGTTCATCATGACGCCACCTAAACCCTTCAAGATCTTAAAGGTTTCAATTAGGTCACCTCTCAAGCGACGAAGCGTAAGTTAGAAAAGATCTAGGCACTTCAGGCGTGCAGCGTAAGGTTTCCCTCGCTGACCCTCAATCATTCGAGTTGCGAGAAGCCGTATGCTTTCCAGTCAAACGATGTCCTTCTTGTAGTAAGAGCATCACACATGAACACAATATTCTTAATGCGGTCGAATTAATGCCATGTAAAGGGGCAGGAATACATCGAGTCTTCTGCTGGATAACACGGATACAAGCCTAAAGAGAAATTTGCGAGCACGTTGAGCCGCAGCGGCGCATTTGTCCTCCCATTTGAAGTCAGTCCTAACTAGTACTCCCAAATCGTTCGTTAACAAGGATTTGACACCTGGCTAAGCGCTACAAGAATTGAGGTCACCTGACCCGTCATGGATCAAGTTATCGCATGAATTTCACGGAAAATGAAGCTGGGATCATGCAAGGACAAGTCAATGAAAATCAGCTGAGTACCGCCATTCAATGATCATCGGTTGGATTCGAAACGTTCCTACCATTTGGAGTCACATGAAGGAAGGCCTTTATCCAGCTAGAGACTACCCCGTATGCCTTTTACAAGCCCTTTGGCCGAGTCAAAGTCTTAAAAAATCTAAGTAGGGGGCTTCACTTGTTTTCTTCGTCCAGCGTTTTAGTTGCCTATCGAGAAAACTAAGAGGTTAGTCAAGCACACTGCCCTTAAGAAATCCATGTTGAGTTTTTCCAGAAATGATAAGATGTCATTTTGTCACTCAATATTTTTCTAGTACTTTTGAGAAATAAGGAGGCTGAAGGTCTGTTTGAAAGTTTTGCGAAAACCCAGATGGCCGTATGGCGCCCACTTTCAACCCATGGGCATGTATGTATGAAAGCACAAGCCTGATCCAGGCAAAGTGCCGCACAGTCAGAGACTGTAGTGGGCGAGATACGTCCGGTTGCCCAGGCCAGACAGATATGAGGGAAATGGAACTGGTAGTGAAAGCCAGCCTGTTTCGGTGCAGCTACTACCTGGTCAATCAATTTAGCACGGTGTTAGCCGCACAGCACAAAGTACTGCACGATTGCACATCTGTGCCCGTTGCACATCCGTGTGCAGGGAACACTGTGCTAAATTGATTTGAACAAAAATCACAGAAAAGAGATCAACTTCCAGGCATGAATTAAAGAGCTGGCAAAGCGGTTCGGTAAGTACTGAGGCAAGATTTTTAAGCATAATTGAGTGGATGCCATTCGGTCCCTCAGATTTGTTGACGCGAACATGGATAAGTGCGTCATAGACCTCAGCCTCACTGAAGGACAACTCATCTAATACATGAACACCAGGTGTCATGCCAAGAAAACCCGAAGGGGCGCTTGAAGAATTATCCCGTCGTTGAACGCCAATGAAAAACACTGAGAAGGCAGTCGCCCTAGAAAGGTCGGTATCAGCTACTTTTTCGTCCTCCAGTTTCAAAACCCCTATGCTTTCCCTGGTTTTTCCTTTTGACTGTGCGTAGCTATAAAACCTTCTCGGATTGGATTTAGCATCCCTAGCTAAAGATAACTCAAAATCCTGTTTCAGAACACGTTGTAATTTAAGATAGGAATTCCGAGCGGTTTTGTAGAGGGCCCAAGAACCAGAAGTAAGGGATAGCTTATATTGGCGCCATAGGCGATCCCGTTTACGGGTAGACCTACGGACTCGAGGAGACCACCATGGCGGCATTTGATGCCTTCTCACACACTGCAGCGGAGCGTGCTTGTCTTGTAACTCGTTTAGATACTTGAAAATTCTATCCAAGTTTTCACTTATATTGAAGTCGCGAGATAACTGAAGGGAAGATTTTGAAGTCTGCAGGAGTAACGCCGTCTACAAGCCTAAAATTGCGACTAGGACGAGAGAAAGGTTTGTGAAAACGCAATATCGTAACAACTTGGACGTTTTCAATGGCTAGATATATGCCCGTACCCATGCTGTGCAAACCATACTCCAAGAGGAGTGCGACGCCACCGCCTCTCTTATCGCCTGGTCTATCGCATCTTATGACGAGATACTGTTTGCTGATGTTTATCGGCACCTCATCAATCGCAGACAGCCAGGTCTCAAAAAGCGCAATAATTCTTGGGTGCAACTCAGCCACGCGGAGAGAAAGTTCAGCCCACTTATTCCTTAAGCTGCATACATTTGCATACAATATTTGGGCACTGGTTATTCGTGCTTCTGAAACTAATCTTCTTTGGCCCTCGGTCGAAGCACCCGAGGGAGATTACGTTTTATGGTGTGCTACTTAGAGCAGGAGCATCAGTTTCGGCACCCTCTTGCGTTAAGGTAATGGACCGTTGCCTGACAACTGAGACCGCCTCCATCGTAGAGAAGCAACTACTGGAGTCACTTGCTCGGGTGCCATCGTCATTCGCGCTAAGACAATCAACGTCATCTGGGCCGCAGAGCAAGATTCGTGGCGAAGTGCTGTTAGGTATGATCGTCTGTGACTGAAAAGCGTTTTGCGCTGCATCCGGTTTAAGAATGACAGATGTTCCCAATAATAAGTTTCTCCTATTAGAAACAGAAGAGTTCTGCCTAATCCGGGACGGAGGGTTGTCGGGCTTCATCTGAAGTTTATCAAGCGTTGATTTGGCGATATGCTCAGCCCTAGGCAGTAGTGTATCCCCCTTGGTATTGAATTGGTATTTGAATTCAACCAGGACTGGTCGAGGGCAGTTACCCATTTTCCATTTTCCTACACGGTGGACTCGCACTGTGGGAGTAGAAGGCTTCAAACCCACCATTCGGAGAAGGTCGTTTATACACCTGCGATCAAGATCTCTGCGAGACTTGAATTCCTTAATGAACGGTTCCGCTCGGTTACAAACTAGTACATTTCTAGTTCTAGATTTTGGAGCAGAGGAATTACCATGCAGTGTTTCAATTTGCTGACGCAAACCATTCAATTCCTGGATAATTTGGTCCAGCACAGGTGAACCGTCAACAATTGAATGTTGCCGTTTTTGTGTACTGACCTTGCTGGTCTTAGTTCTATTCATCGAGGTTCCAGCTACATTTGCCACTTTGGGAGTGGTAGCTTGCCTGGGTGGATGGGGCAACTGGCTAACCTGTTCGACTTTTTCCTTGGCTGAAGTTAATTTAGATCCTTTGTTTGCATATTTTTTCGAAGTTCGCCTTACATTGATTGACTTGGGAGGCTGGTGTAACTGGCTAACTTGACCAACTTTCGCCTTGGCTGCAGTTGTCCTCTGGCTCATATTTGCACGCAAAACAGATGCATAAGTTGCAGTGGGTACGACATTCGACGAGCTAGGGAGGATCACACTATTCTGAAGTTTTACACTAATAGAAGCAGCGTCAGTGGCAGCCTTATGGCAGCAGCTGCAATACCACTGCAAACAGCGGTATTTTGCATAAATCGTATAGTGAGATTTATGTACGCCAGAGCAGCTAGGGTAAGCCCACCGCTTGCAAGCTTTGCAATCAATGTCCCTGACTACTTTTTGCAGCAATTGACGTTGAAGCAAACATTATTTGTACTCATCTGACAGTGAGAAGTATGAGTAACGATAATGTACCAGAAAAATTATAGAATGATTTTATCACAAGCGTAATTATTCAGCAAGAAATATAATGAACGATTTGCTTTTTATAATATAGTAAAATAGATAGTCTATTTTACAGCAATTTCACAGAATAGCGAAAATTCGTAATGATTTTTAGCAGAGCGCGGGAAACACAACCAAGTTGAACGTAGCGCGCAAATTAGCTTTCGTACCGATTTAAAGGTCAAGAAACGGCCTTGAACGTAACCTATTTCCCTAGTGGAAAATTTTATTCACAAAGGTACTATTGGCGCAAAAAGAAAGAGCATTTTTCATGCGGAAACGCTTTCTCATTGGCCGACAGCTTCGGATTTTTTTCGAGTGATCGGATTGGTCGGCTTGCCGCGTGATCACTGCGTGATGCGACCCGAAGGACCCTACCAATGCACAACAAGACCCAGCAACACTATAGAAAGACTCTGTCCTCGGAATCGAACCAAGCTGCGGATGCATATTTACAAGAAGCTGCAGCTGTTGTGTGGACGGCTTACGCTGGTTAACTAAAAAGCCAAATTGTGAAAATCGCTGATGCACGGCACGCAGATTTTCTGCATGTTGCATTCAGTTCAGTTTAGTTCAGTTTGCACAGGACTGTATGTGGCTAACGAGCCGATCGAGCGTCCAGATTTCTCTCGGTGGTATGCCACAGAAGAACGTCCACCACTTCAAACAATATCTTCACAAATAACTTCTGTTGTGCGAGCAATCTGAAATGCAACAGAAAAACTCCCCTCACCAATAGGTGAGGAGAAACAGTGTGTTCCAAAGACAAACCAAGTGATACAAACTTGCTGAGAGTCATCAATATATACCTGATCGCAAGATTATTCGTTAAAAAAAACTCGGTCTTTGAGCCGCGTTATGAAAATGGAATGGTATTTTAATAATTCGAAAAGACCAAAAGGTGTAGTCAAGGCTGTTTTCGAGATATCTTCCTCGGCGACAGGTAGCTGTTGATGATCACGCACCAGGTTCAATTATGAAAACAGAGTCTTTCCATGCAAGGAATTGCGAAGTAATTTATGTGGTGAATAGTAACTTTTTGGAATGCAAGCTAATCTCCAAACGGAGGACAGGCGTCAGCTTTAATCGTTTCCACCATGTGAAGAGGGCTTGCCCAGGGCGATTTGGATGGTCGCATGATTCCATTTTCAAGCATGTGTTTAAACTCACACTTGGCTACCTTGAACTTTGTTGGAGCCTTTAAACACCAGATGACCATGGTTCGAAATGTTGTGTCTGACGTCATGTTAAACGGTAGTACATTGCGAACTCGGTTACAAACTTTAAAAAATGTCATTAAATCAGTGAAAAAGGATGGGATGTCAGGGATTATTACTCGACTGGTTTGGATGGGGAAATCACACATGTTACCGAATGAATTAATCTTTGATAAATTATCAACGAGCTTACATCCAGCTATATTGACTAACATATCAAAATGAGAAAGAAAATCCGCGAACGTAATTAATAATTTGACTTCGGCGAGCGCTAAACTCTGCCTAAAGTGACGTCTGAGACATGATTTGAAAGAAAATGATGTTTGACCGAAATTAGAAATTTTCGGGCCGTTTGCGCCGGTAACGATATTGACGACGGGTTCTTGCGTTCCATATTGGATGATCAGATGACGCTAATTTCGGCACCAATGTCGATTAGGAATCTTATTTTCGTGGCCCTGTCGGTAAGGAAGTAAAGACGACTGTGAGTATCGCCAATCAGGTCTGCCGCGTCTACCGCATTGTCTCGTGGTTTTCCTGGCCTATTTGAACGACATTTGGATAATCTGTGTGGTCGATGATGACGAGTATTAGTACGAGATCTTGCGATGTTCTGAACTTGCAGTGACAATTTGTTGAACATCGACTTCAACTCTAGTAAATCTCGTTGTATCCGTGTGCTAGAATCATCGACTGTCGTGTGATGTACGTGATATAGTGTAGAATTGTGAAAGCGGTCATGTAGTTCGTCTGCAATGCGAGCTAGGTTTTGAACAGTGGTTTCTTTTACACTATGGCTAAAACTTTGTGGATTTTTGAAGTCATACACAGCTGCCAGAATACAATGATGATTTTGTCATCCAACGACTTACCTCATTGTAACGAAAGCGTGCCGTAGATATTGCAATGGTGTATGATCACCCATTTCTACACCAAAAAACGATTCCGTAGGTGGACGAAGTACGTGAAGTAATGACATTTGTAAGTGCATCGTATGGATTATCAGCATAACAACCTCTTTTGCCACTGACGGTAAAAACATACCAACCGAAACAATGCTTCGGTTTGGGCGAACCAGAGTCGAGGGTCATTCATATCAAAGGAAGAAGAGCTAAAATTTGCTATAGCGTCGGCAAAAATATCCACAGATGGCGTATCACAAAATGCTGACTCAAGACGCATTTAGTAAATGGAAAATATATATGACATTAAAACCAAAATAAATGGGAGTATATGGTACGACCGAAAATTTCAACTAGAAAAGCTTTCATTTTTTCATGCACCGTAATAAACTCCCAGATTATATAATAAATGTCCTGAACGTTTTTAGTTTCAAGATGTAATTAGATTATTAGTAGACACCCTATTTCCGAATAATGTATAGTAGAAAAAATATTTGTATTGCATAGGCAGTTTCTGTATTGTTTCCTCTCACCGAGCTGGTTAATTGAACCCCTACCTTACTTTCCAGATATCCGGAAAAAAGTTCGTGAGAGACATACAAACTCTCTCAAAAATAAGTTCTTGATGCTTAACTGTATACCGTCGAGGGAAATTTAGGTGCGTGATAGGCTCCTTCGCCGAACAATATCTCGTCATTAGATTCGATGGACCTGGCGATAGGAGAAGCAGTGGCGTTGAACTGCTTCTAGAGTATGGTTTGCACAAAACGGACACGGGTATATCCCTAGCCAGTGAAAACCTCTAGTCGTTACGAGAATTTTGACAAGCTACAAGTCAGCCCTCGCAATTACATGTATCAATGTCTCACACAGTGCTAATTGAAACGCCAAACGGTTTCTTTCAATCAGCACCAAGCGTACTCATAAATAGGTGATTTCAACATTAAAGACATGGATTGGGCATTCCTTGTAGGTGTAGTCACCGAGCAATCCGAAACTTTTCTCGAATGGCTTCATGATCATACTCATGACGTGACAATTCTTTTAATGCTCTGTCAAAGTGGTTAAATCCACTACCTGCTGCTTATGCAATAGATGAGTTGTCCTTTAATGAAGCCGAAAGGTATGAATCACTAATCTATGTTCGCGTCAACAAAACTGATCGACCAGATGGTATCCACTCACTTGTGCTAAATAATCTCCCCCCAGTGCTTACATAAGCCTTATGCAAGCTCTTAAATTCATGCATGAAACTGGGAGTGGTTCTTAGCGAGTGGAAAGAAGCCATAATAGTACCAATACACAAAGGTGGTTTCAGGTCAACTCTTGATAACTATAGACCAGTTAGCTCTACTGCCATCGTCTTGAAAGTATTGGAAAAATTACTGTGTGACAAAATCTCTCAGCATCTGTGTCGGTATTCTCTACTGAGTATAACCAAACATTGATTTCTCAGGGGTAGATCCTGCCTGACTGGATGAAGGAAAGCCTGTCAAAATCATTCTACCTATACTTTAGCATGGTTTTCGATTCACTAAATCACCGCCTTCTAGGGATTGAGCTAGCAGCAAAAGGCATACGGGGTAGTCTACTTGCTTGGATGAAGGCCTTCTTTACAGGTAGGACATTCCGAGTTCGGGTAGGAGCTACGTTGTCGAATTAAACTGACGTGATCAGTGGTGTACCCCAAGGGTCGGTACTCAGTCCTATTCTATTCCTGATTTTCATCGATGACTTGTCCTCTGCATTGAAATGGCATGCTCCATTTTCGCGGATGATGTGAAATTCATCGGATCAACAGAAAAAGATAACTTGATGCACGATCATGAGCGGGTCATAAACTGGTCATACCAGTTTAACCTACCACTGAACCTTAATAACAGCCAACTCTTGTCAGCGCTGGTTGATAAGATTTCAGTCCAGGTGTCGGGTATTTCTCTCACTGTTAACGCCACACAGAGTGTTAAGGAGTTGGGAGTACTAGTTAGCACTGACTTCAAATGGGAGGACCAATGCGCAGCTGCAGCTTAACGTGCTCGCAAAGTTATCTTTAGGCTCAGATCCGTGTTATCCAGCAGAAGACCCGATGTATTCCTGCCTCTTTACATGGCATTAATTCGGCCGCATTAAGAATATTGTGTTCATGCGTGGTGCCCTCACTACAAGAAGGACATCGTTCGACTCGAAAGCGTACAGCGACTCGCAACTCGCATGAATAATGATCAGCGAGGGAAACCTTACGCTGCACGCCTGAAGTCCCTAGATCTTTTCTCACTTACGCGCCGTCGTTTGAGAGGTGACTTAATTGAAACCTTCAAGATCTTGAAGGGGTTAAGTGGCGTTATCATGAACGACTTCCTTGCCTTAGGCCCCGAGCTGGGCACCCGCGGAAAAGCTTTTCCAGCCTCAGGGTGGTAAATTTCTGGAACCGTATTCCAGGAGAACTTATATCCTGCAATTCTGTCGCGAGTTTTAAGCAGGGGTTGGACTGCATCTAGGGTAAGCTTTTTCCTGAATTCTCCCCCCAATTTCTATGCATGATAAGGTTGTTTCTCCATTTTTAGCGTTGTCTGATAATTAAAGTAAATGCTAGAGTTATGTTTTTTAAATACACAACTCTTCTTTAGCTGAACTGTCACCATTCTGGTGCAGAGAAATTTATTTTAATTTTTCCAGCATCATTCATAATGGATAATCCCTTGGCGTCGCGATCGTCGAGGATATCCAAATCACACTAAGAAAAAACGCTTTGGTAGTGGTAGTTGCTTCTCTGCAGCTTTCCACCGACAGAAACTCTGGACGCTCGATTGGCTCGTTAGCCACTTACTGTCCTGTGCAACTGAACTGAACTGAGCTGTATACAACATGGCGGGTGTTTCGTAGCGAAAGTGCCCGTAACCATGGGTTGAAAGTCGGGGTTTTACTGGCCATCTGGCGACTTAGAAAAAACTTTCAAACCAGTCCTTCTAAAACTCCTTTATTTTCATAAAAATAAATATTTTTAGACAAAATAATTAATGGTGCCGGATAAAATAGACATCAAATTATCATTTTCTGGAAAAAACTCAAAACACATTTTTTGGAGAAAATTGTATGCCGTTAGCCACCTTAAAGGAAAGTCGTGAGTAACAAACCTCTTGTTTTTTTAAATGAGGTTACTATGATGCTAGATAAAGGCCTACCAGTTATGGTTTTTTACTTGGGCTTTTGCAAGGCCTTTGATTCGGTAACTAGGCAATCGAGCGTCCAGATTTGCTGTCGGTGGGAAGCTGCAGAGAAGCAACCACCACTACCAAAGCGTTTTTTCTTAGTGTGATTTGGATATCCTCGACGATCGCGACGCCAAGGGATTATCCGTTTTGAATGATGCTGGAAAAATAAAAATAAATTTTTCCTCACCAGTACGGTGAGAGGTCAGATGAAGAAGAGTTGTGTATTTAAAAAAACATAACTCTAGCATTTACTTTATTTATCAGACAACGCTGAAAATGGAGAAACTACCTAATCATGCATAGAAATTGGGGGGAGAATTCAGGAAAAAGCTTACCCTAGATGCAGTCCAACCCCTGCTTAAAACTCGCGACAGAATTGCAGGATATAAGTTCTCCTGGAATACGGTTCCAGAAATTTACCACCCTGAGGCTGGAAAAGCTTTTCCGCGGGTGCCCAGCTCGGGGCCTAAGGCAAGGAAGTCGTTCATGATAACGCCACTTAACCCCTTCAAGATCTTGAAGGTTTCAATTAAGTCACCTCTCAAACGACGGCGCGTAAGTGAGAAAAGATCTAGGGACTTCAGGCGTGCAGCGTAAGGTTTCCCTCGCTGATCATTATTCATGCGAGTTGCGAGTCGCTGTACGCTTTCGAGTCGAACGATGTCCTTCTTGTAGTGAGGGCACCACGCATGAACACAATATTCTTAATGCGGCCGAATTAATGCCATGTAAAGAGGCAGGAATACATCGGGTCTTCTGCTGGATAACACGGATCTGAGCCTAAAGATAACTTTGCGAGCACGTTAAGCTGCAGCTGCGCATTGGTCCTCCCATTTGAAGTCAGTGCTAACTAGTACTCCCAACTCCTTAACACTCTGTGTGGCGTTAACAGTGAGAGAAATACCCGACACCTGGACTGAAATCTTATCAACCAGCGCTGACAAGAGTTGGCTGTTATTAAGGTTCAGTGGTAGGTTAAACTGGTATGACCAGTTTATGACCCGCTCATGATCGTGCATCAAGTTATCTTTTTCTGTTGATCCGATGAATTTCACATCATCCGCGAAAATGGAGCATGCCATTTCAATGCAGAGGACAAGTCATCGATGAAAATCAGGAATAGAAGAGGACTGAGTACCGACCCTTGGGGTACACCACTGATCACGTCAGTTTAATTCGACAACGTAGCTCCTACCCGAACTCGGAATGTCCTACCTGTAAGGAAGGCCTTCATCCAAGCAAGTAGACTACCCCGTATGCCTTTTGCTGCTAGCTCAATCCCTAGAAGGCGGTGATTTAGTGAATCGAAAGCCATGCTAAAGTATAGGTAGAATGATTTTGACAGGCTTTCCTTCATCCAGTCAGGCAGGATCTACCCCTGAGAAATCAATGTTTGGTTATACTCAGTAGAGAATACCGACACAGATGCTGAGAGATTTTGTCACACAGTAGTTTTTCCAATACTTTCAAGACGATGGCAGTAGAGCTAACTGGTCTATAGTTATCAAGAGTTGACCTGAAACCACCTTTGTGTATTGGTACTATTATGGCTTCTTTCCACTCGCTAAGAACCACTCCCAGTTTCATGCATGAATTTAAGAGCTTGCATAAGGCTTATGTAAGCACTGGGGGGAGATTATTTAGCACAAGTGAGTGGATACCATCTGGTCGATCAGTTTTGTTGACGCGAACATAGATTAGTGATTCATACCTTTCGGCTTCATTAAAGGACAACTCATTTATTGCATAAGCAGCAGGTAGTGGATTAAACCACTTTGACAGAGCATTAAAAGAATTGTCACGTCATGAGTATGATCATGAAGCCATTCGAGAAAAGTTTCGGATTGCTCGGTGACTACACCTACAAGGAATGCCCAATCCATGTCTTTAATGTTGAAATCACCTATTTATGAGTACGCTTGGTGCTGATTGAAAGAAACCGTTTGGCGTTTCAATTAGCACTGTGTGTGACATTGATACATGTAATTGCGAGGGCTGACTTGTAGCTTGTCAAAATTCTCGTAACGACTAGAGGTTTTCACTGGCTAGGGATATACCCGTGTCCGTATTGTGCAAACCATACTCTAGAAGCAGTGCAACGCCACAGCTTCTCCTATCGCCAGGTCCATCGAATCTAATGACGAGATATTGTTCGTTGATGTTTATTGGCACATCGTCAAGCACGACGGCCAGGTCTCAGAAAGCGCTATAACCCTGGGGTGTAACTCAGACACACGAAGTGAGAGGTCAGCCAGCTTATTTCCTATGCTGCACATATTAACGTTCAGCACCAAGGCGCTGATTAGGTGCGTGGCCCTCGGTCGAATCACGCGAAGGAGCCTATCACGCGCCTAAATTTCCTTCGACGGTATACAGTTAAGCATCAAGAACTTATTTTTTGAGAGAGTTTGTATGTCTCTCACGAACTTTTTTCCGGATATCTGGAAAGTAAGGTAGAGGTTCAATTAACCAGCTCGGTGAGAGGAAACAATACATAAACTGCCTATGCAATACAAATATTTTTTCTACTATACATTATTTGGAAATAGGGTGGCTACTAAGAATCTAATTACATCTTGAAACTAAAAACGTTCAGGACATTTATTATATAATCTGGGAGTTTATTACGGTGCATGAAAAAATGAAAGCTTTTCTAGTTGAAATTTTCGGTCGTACCATATACTCCCATTTATTTTGGTTTTAATGTCATATATATTTTCCATTTACTAAATGCGTCTTGAGTCAGCATTTTGTGATACGCCATCTGTGGATATTTTTGCCGACGCTATAGCAAATTTTAGCTCTTCTTCCTTTGATATGAATGACCCTCGACTCTGGTTCGCCCAAACCGAAGCATTGTTTCGGTTGGTATGTTTTTACCGTCAGTGGCAAAAGAGGTTGTTATGCTGATAATCCATACGATGCACTTACAAATGTCATTACTTCACGTACTTCGTCCACCTACGGAATCGTTTTTTGGTGTAGAAATGGGTGATCATACACCATTGCAATATCTACGGCACGCTTTCGTTACAATGAGGTAAGTCGTTGGATGACAAAATCATCCTTGTATTCTGGCAGCTGTGTATGACTTCAAAAATCCACAAAGTTTTAGCCATAGTGTAAAAGAAACCACTGTTCAAAACCTAGCTCGCATTGCAGACGAACTACATGACCGCTTTCACAATTCTACACTATATCACGTACATCACACGACAGTCGATGATTCTAGCACACGGATACAACGAGATTTACTAGAGTTGAAGTCGATGTTCAACAAATTGTCACTGCAAGTTCAGAACATCGCAAGATCTCGTACTAATACTCGTCATCATCGACCACACAGATTATCCAAATGTCGTTCAAATAGGCCAGGAAAACCACGAGACAATGCGGTAGACGCGGCAGACCTGATTGGCGATACTCACAGTCGTCTTTACTTCCTTACCGACAGGGCCACGAAAATAAGATTCCTAATCGACATTGGTGCCGAAATTAGCGTCATCTGATCATCCAATATGGAACGCAAGAACCCGTCGTCAATATCGTTACCGGCGCAAACGGCCCGAAAATTTCTAATTTCGGTCAAACATCATTTTCTTTCAAATCATGTCTCAGACGTCACTTTAGGCAGAGTTTAGCGCTCGCCGAAGTCAAATTATTAATTACGTTCGCGGATTTTCTTTCTCATTTTGATATGTTAGTCAATATAGCTGGATGTAAGCTCGTTGATAATTTATCAAAGATTAATTCATTCGGTAACATGTGTGATTTCCCCATCCAAACCAGTCGAGTAATAATCCCTGACATCCCATCCTTTTTCACTGATTTAATGACATTTTTTAAAGTTTGTAACCGATTTTGCAATGTACTACCGTTAAACATGACGTCAGACACAACATTTCGAACCATGATCATCTGGTGTTTAAAGGCTCCAACAAAGTTCAAGGTAGCCAAGTGTGAGTTTAAACATGCTTAAAATTGGAATCATGCGACCATCCAAATCGCCCTGGGCAAGCCCTCTTCACATGGTGGAAACGATTAAAGCTGACGCCTGTCCTCCGTTTGGAGATTAGCTTGCATTCCAAAAAGTTACTATTCACCACATAAATTACTTCGCAATTCCTTGCATGGAAAGACTCTGTTTTCATAATTGAACCTGGTGCGTGATCAACAGCTACCTGTCGCCGAGGAAGATATCTCGAAAACAGCCTTGACTACACCTTTTGGTCTTTTCGAATTATTAAAATACCATTCCATTTTCATAACGCGGCTCAAAGACCGAGTTTTTTTTAACGAATAATCTTGCGATCAGGTATATATTGATGACTCTCAGCAAGTTTGTATCACTTGGTTTGTCTTTGGAACACACTGTTTCTCCTCACCTATTGGTGAGAGGAGTTTTTCTGTTGCATTTCAGATTGCTCGCACAACAGAAGTTATTTGTGAAGATATTGTTTGAAGTGGTGGACGTTCTTCTGTGGCATACCACCGAGAGAAATCTGGACGCTCGATCGGCTCGTTAGCCACATACAGTCCTGTGCAAACTGAACTAAACTGAACTGAATGCAACATGCAGAAAATCTGCGTGCCGTGCATCAGCGATTTTCACAATTTGGCTTTTTAGTTAACCAGCGTAAGCCGTCCACACAACAGCTGCAGCTTCTTGTAAATATGCATCCGCAGCTTGGTTCGATTCCGAGGACAGAGTCTTTCTATAGTGTTGCTAGGTCTTGTTGTGCACTGGTAGGGGCCTTCGGGTCGCATCACGCAGTGATCACGCGGCAAGCCGACCAATCCGATCACTCGAAAAAAATCCGAAGCTGTCGGCCAATGAGAAAGCGTTTCCGCATGAAAAATGCTCTTTCTTTTTGCGCCAATAGTACCTTTGTGAATAAAATTTTCCACTAGGGAAATAGGTTACGTTCAAGGCCGTTTCTTGACCTTTAAATCGGTACGAAAGCTAATTTGCGCGCTACGTTCAACTTGGTTGTGTTTCCCGCGCTCTGCTAAAAATCATTACGAATTTTCGCTATTCTGTGAAATTGCTGTAAAATAGACTATCTATTTTACTATATTATAAAAAGCAAATCGTGCATTATATTTCTTGCTGAATAATTACGCTTGTGATAAAATCATTCTATAATTTTTCTGGTACATTATCGTTACTCATACTTCTCACTGTCAGATGAGTACAAATAATGTTTGCTTCAACGTCAATTGCTTCAAAAAGTAGTCAGGGACATTGATTGCAAAGCTTGCAAGCGGTGGGCTTACCCTAGCTGCTCTGGCGTACATAAATCTCACTATACGATTTATGCAAAATACCGCTGTTTGCAGTGGTATTGCAGATGCTGCCATAAGGCTGCCACTGACGCTGCTTCTATTAGTGTAAAACTTCAGAATAGTGTGATCCTCCCTAGCTCGTCGAACGTCGTACCCACTCCAACTTATGCATCTGTTTTGCGTGCAAATATGAGCCAGGGGACAACTGCAGCCAAGGCGAAAGTTGGCCAAGTTAGCCAGTTACACCAGCCTCCCAAGTCAATCAATGTAAGGCGAACTTCGAAAAAATATGCAAACAAAGGATCTAAATTAACTTCAGCCAAGGAAAAAGTCAAACAGGTTAGCCAGTTGCCCCATCCACCCAGGCAAGCTACCACTCCCAAAGTGGCAAATGTAGCTGGAACCTCGATGAATAGAACTAAGACCAGCAAGGTCAGTACACAAAAACGGCAACATTCAATTGTTGACGGTTCACCTGTGCTGGACCAAATTATCCAGGAATTGAATGGTTTGCGTCAGCAAATTGAAACACTGCATGGTAATTCCTCTGCTCCAAAATCTAGAACTAGAAATGTACTAGTTTGTAACCGAGCGGAACCGTTCATTAAGGAATTCAAGTCTCGCAGAGATCTTGATCGCAGGTGTATAAACGACCTTCTCCGAATGGTGGGTTTGAAGCCTTCTACTCCCACAGTGCGAGTCCACCGTGTAGGAAAATGGAAAATGGGTAACTGCCCTCGACCAGTCCTGGTTGAATTCAAATACCAATTCAATACCAATGGGATGCACTACTGCCTAGGGCTGAGCATATCGCCAAATCAACGCTTGATAAACTTCAGATGAAGCCCGACAACCCTCCGTCCCGGATTAGGCAGAACTCTTCTGTTTCTAATAGGAGAAACTTATTATTGGGAACATCTGTCATTCTTAAACCGGATGCAGCGCAAAACGCTTTTCAGTCACAGACGATCATACCTAACAGCACTTCGCCACGAATCTTGCTCTGCGGCCCAGATGACGTTGATTGTCTTAGCGCGAATGACGATGGCACCCGAGCAAGTGACTCCAGTAGTTGCTTCTCTACGATGGAGGCGGTCTCAGTTGTCAGGCAACGGTCCATTACCTTAACGCAAGAGGGTGCCGAAACTGATGCTCCTGCTCTAAGTAGCACACCATAAAACGTAAGCTCCCTCGGGTGCTTCGACCGAGGGCCAAAGAAGATTAGTTTCAGAAGCACGAATAACCAGTGCCCAAATATTGTATGCAAATGTATGCAGCTTAAGGAATAAGTGGGCTGAACTTTCTCCGCGTGGCTGAGTTGCACCCAAGAATTATTGCGCTTTTTGAGACCTGGCTGTCTGCGATTGATGAGGTGCCGATAAACATCAGCGAACAGTATCTCGTCATAAGATGCGATAGACCAGGCGATAAGAGAGGCGGTGGCGTCGCACTCCTCTTGGAGTATGGTTTGCACAGCATGGGTACGGGCATATATCTAGCCATTGAAAACGTCCAAGTTGTTACGATATTGCGTTTTCACAAACCTTTCTCTCGTTCTAGACGCAATTTTAGGCTTGTAGACGGCTTTAGTCCTGCAGACTTCAAAATCTTCCCTTCAGTTATCTCGCGACTTCAATATAAGTGAAAACTGGGATAGAAGTTTTAGGTATCTAAACGAGTTACAAGACAAGCACGCTCCGCTGCAGTGTGTGAGAAGGCATCAAATGCCGCCATTGTGGTCTCCTCGAGTCCGTAGGTCTACCCGTAAACGGGATCGCCTATGGCGCCAATATAAGCTATCCCTTACTTCTGGTTCTTGGGCCCTCTACAAAACCGCTCGGAATTCCTATGTTAAATTACAACGTGTTCTGAAACAGGATTTTGAGTTATCTTTAGCTAGGGATGCTAAATCCAATCCGAAAAGGTTTTATAGCTACGCACAGTCAAAAGAAAAAAACAGGGAAAGCATAGGGGTTTTGAAACTGGAGGACGAAAAAGTAGCTGATACCGACCTTTCTAGGGCGACTGCCTTCTCAGTGTTTTTCATTGGCGTTCAACGACGGGATAATTCTTCAAGCGCCCCTTCGGGTCTTCTTGGCATGACACCTGGTGTTCATGTATTAGATGAGTTGTCCTTCAGTGAGGCTGAGGTCTATGACGCACTTATCCATGTTCGCGTCAACAAATCTGAGGGACCGAATGGCACCCACTCAATTATGCTTAAAAATCTTGCCTCAGTACTTACCGAACCGCTTTGCCAGCTCTTTAATTCATGCCTGCAAGTTGATCTCTTTTCTGTGATTTTTGTTCAAATCAATTTAGCACAGTGTTCCCTGCACACGGATGTGCAACGGGCACAGATGTGCAATCGTGCAGTACTTTGTGCTGTGCGGCTAACACCGTGCTAAATTGGTTGACCAGAGGTAGTGAGCTGCATGCTAAAACAGGCTGGAGTTTCACTAGCATTTCATGTTCCTTTATCCTCCCCATATCTGTCTATGCCTGGGCAACCTGACAGTATCTCATCCCACGTACAGTCTCTGACTGTGCGGCACTTTGCCTGGATCAGGCTTGTGCTTTCATGCCATGCCATGCCTGCAACTGGGAGTGGAAGGAGTGGAAGGAAGCCATAGTCGTGCCAATACACAAGGGTTTTCGCAGGCCAACTGTTGGAAACTATAGACCTGTCCGCCTGGCTAGCATCGTCTCAAAAGTACTAAAAAAACTATTGAGTGACAAAATCTGTCAGCATCTTAGTCGGCATTCTCTGTTGAGTGTAACTCAACATGGATTTCTTAAGGGCAGGTGCTGCTTGACTAACCTTCTTAGTTTTCTCGATACCGCAACTAAAACGCTGGACGAAGAAAAGCAAGTCAAAGCCCCCTACTTAGATTTTAGTAAGACATTTGACTCCGCCGCCTTAAGGGATTAAACTAGCAGTAAAAGGCATACGGGGTAGTCTACTAGCTTGGATAAAGGCCTTCCTTACATGTAAGACATTCCGAAATTCGGGTAGGAGCTACGTTGTCGAATCCAACCGACGTGATCAGTGGTGTACCCCAAGGGTCGGTACTCAGTCCTCTTCTATTCCTGATTTTCATCGATGACTTGTCCTCTGCATTGAAATGCCCATGCTTCATTTTCGCGGATGATGTGAAATTCATCGGATCAACGGAAAAAGATAACTTGATGCACGATCATGAGCGGGTCATAAACTGGTCATACCAGTTTAACCTCCACTGAACCTCAATAACAGCCAACTCTTGTCAGCGCTGGTTGATAAGATTTCAGTCCAGGTGTCAGGTAATTCTCTCACTGTTAACGCCACACAGTGTGTTAAGGATTTGGGAGTACTAGTTAGGACTGACTTCAAATGGGAGGACAAATGCGCCGCTGCGGCTCAACGTGCTCGCAAATTTCTCTTTAGGCTTGTATCCGTGTTATCCAGCAGAAGACTCGATGTATTCCTGCCCCTTTACATGGCATTAATTCGACCGCATTAAGAATATTGTGTTCATGTGTGATGCTCTTACTACAAGAAGGACATCGTTTGACTGGAAAGCATACGGCTTCTCGCAACTCGAATGATTGAGGGTCAGCGAGGGAAACCTTACGCTGCACGCCTGAAGTGCCTAGATCTTTTCTAACTTACGCTTCGTCGCTTGAGAGGTGACCTAATTGAAACCTTTAAGATCTTGAAGGGTTTAGGTGGCGTCATGATGAACAAACTCTTTGCCGAGCTGGGCACTTGCGGGCATCCACGCAAACTTTCGAATGAGCGATGTAGACTAGACTCTCGTTTCAGCCTTAGGGTGGTGAATTTCTGGAACCGTATTCCGGGAGAACTTATATCCTGCAATTCTGTCGCGAGTTTTAAGCAGGGTTTGTACTACATCTGGGGTAAGCTTTTTCCTGAATTCTCCCCCTAATTTCTATGCATGATTAGGTAGTTTTTCCATTTTTAGCGTTGTCTGATAAATGGAGTAAATGCTAGAGCTATGTTTTTCAAATACACAACTCTTCTTTAGCTGACCTCTCACCGTACTGGTGAAGAGAAATTTATTTTTATTTTTCCATCATCATTTATAACGAGTTGCTTCCTAAATACAACCCGGATAATCCCTTGGTATCGCTATCGTTCACTTCAGTTCAGTTCAGTTGGCACAGGACTGTAAAAGGCTGATAAAGCAAGCGTCCAGAATTTTGGTCTGTGGAAAGCTGCAAAGGAGCTTTCACCACTGCCAAAATTGGTTCATTCTTCTCTGGTATTCTCGTCCTATGCAATGATACGTCCAAAGTTATCCAGGATGTCCTCCGGTCCCAGTATTTGTAGATGTGACTGAGAAAAGCGGAACGGGTTTCTTTTCATCAAGCCCCTGGGAGGTTAATTCAATTGAATTCAATTCAATTTTAATGGTCTAAAAGCATATAGCTTTACAAAAAACCACAGGATAATATGACAAAAACGAATAATATAACAAGCGAAAATGGGATTAGATTACTAACTAAGCAGTTCAAGAATCAAGTAAATATCCAAAGGGCGGAAATTTTTTTCGATTGGTGGGATAACAAATGTAGGTGCATGGTGTTAAGATCTATAGTTTTCTTAGATGCACGGGTTTAGGGTCAAAAAGGCATCAAGGTTTCTTTTGAAAGTTTGCTAGTTTGGTGAGTTCACAACATTGGCTGGCAGATTTTTCCAAGTAAAACAAACTCGCACGGCAAAAATTGTCGTCTGCCGTTGAGTCTCGAGTGAGGGACAGTTAGAGTAAATGTGTGAACTTGTATTATACGAGCTCCGTAGATTCAATAAGCATTGTAGAGGGTGATTTTCGGTATTAAAAATATTTTAAACCAGAATCAAATCCCCTCGGAGACGACGACGTGAATAATCAAATAAATTAAGCGTTTTGATTCGCTCATTGGAGGTTTTCCGGCTGAGTCCGGTCACAAGTTTGGTAGCTCGATGATATATTCGTTGCAAAGTCGCAACATCTTTTTTAAGCCATGGCGACCATGCTTGAACTGCATATTCCATCGTGGGTCTGATTTATAATACAGGGAATTGTCTGTTTTGAGAACCTACCGAAAATTCTCTTCAGGAGTGACAATTTTTGTGATGTTTTGCGACAGACGTAGTTGCAGTGGCTCGACATCCCTAGGGTGTTGCTCATTAACACACCCAAGTCCTTTTGTTCCATGGTCCACGAGAGGCTGTGTGTCCCAAGAAAATGCTGGTACTCCACATGTTAACCAATGTTTAACATGTGACACTTTTTGAAATTGAAAAATATGCGATTTTTTAGGGACCAAGCCCGGAGGTTGTCCAGATCCTTCTGGAGCAGTTCGCAGTCTTCCGACTTACTTATCTTCGACCACACTTTTATATCTTCCGCGAACTGTACGATCTTGCATTTGATGGGAGCCGGTATGTCATTAGCATAAAGCGCGAAGAGAATTGGTCCGAGAACGGATCCCTGAGGCACGGCTACAGACTTCGAAAGAGCACCGTCCACAGAGACTTGAACAAGCCGATCAGTCAGGTAATTTTCTAACCATGCTAACAGACTACCAGTGATACCACAATGTTCCAGCTTCTGCAAGAGAATACTGTGGTTTACACGGTCAAATGCTTTCGACATATCGAGGTAACATACATGGATGGTATCCTCAGCATCTACTGCTCGAGTCCAGTCGTCAAGGGTAAGGAGGAGGTTAGTAAAGCAGGAGTATCCCCTTTTAAAACCGTGTTGCGCTCTCGAAAAAAGCTTATTTTCCTCAAGGTATTTGCTTAGTTTGTTTGCCACGATCCTTTCGAGCACCTTGGATACGGCGGACAACAAGATAACAGGTCTGTAATTTGCGGGCTCTGAACGCGCCCTTACTTTGAAAATCAGTGAGATTATACCAGATTTCTATTCAGTCGGTATGACACTTCGCGACAGCGAATTGCAGAATTACTAAATCAGAGGTCCGCATAGAATTTTTGCACAATGCTTGAGTATATTCGGGGTAATTTTATCAAAACTAGGGGATTTTCTGGGATTCAACGATAGTAGAGTTCCCAGCACCTCTTCTTTGGTATTGGTTATTGTGTCCAATGGTGGACGATGCGCTTTTTCTGGATCCAGTTGTATATCCACGCTTTTCTTCGGACAAAATACTGTAGCAGAATAATTTACTAGAGCATCCGCGGTGTCAGCTGCATTTGTGGTCATTCCAGAGGGCGCCCGCAAGGCCGCAGTTCCTGGTTTCACTGGACACTGTTTGTTCACAATCTGGTGAAGAAGCTTGGGATTCCATTTTATTTTGGACATTATGACAGCTTGATACTGTATTTTGTCTTCAGCAATGAGTTTAATGACCTGGTTTCTTAGTTTTCTAAAGGTCTCTCATGTGGCACTGTTGTTAACCGGCGATGCTTTCTCCAAGCCATATTTCGCAGTTTAATCCATTTCCGATTGCGACTGCGGATTATAAATTTGAATGCGTTTCCACACTGTTTTGGTACGAATGCTGAGTTTGAGTCGATTTACCGGTTTAGCTTGGTCAAAATGCTACACCACTGCTCTTTTACTCCTATGCCTTCAATTTGCCAATCGTTAATCAAACTTAGGGCGTTTGATAATTTAGATAGGTATACCTTTCTGATGATTTTTGTTGTATCGTTTGTTCGCTCTGCTCGACATAGGTATTCAAAATTCAAGACCAAATGGTCGCTCAAATCTAGCGGACAATCGTATGTAATGTTTTCGACGGAGTCTTCTTCAGTTGTCAAGATAAGATCGAGCATTGAAGGCATATCTCTCCCTATGTATCTTGTATTGCTTTCAACGTGATTATACAAGGGAATTTCGTCAAACAGCTGTTTGAAGATGGCAGCCGTGGAGGTCTGAGAAAATTTGTTCGTCATTAGCAAGTTAGGCAGATTAAAGTCTCTCTTGATCAAGATTTTGTTATGATATCGCGAGGCAATAAAGTGTAGCTTATTGAGTAAATTCGAATTATACACTTCCGGGGCTGTTGGTGGACGATAAATTACGCCGATTATGCAATCATCGCCTGTAGTCGTTGTCAACAAACACCATAGCGTGTCCTGAAGCACCAAATCGGAATCCTTCAGTTTTTTGCACTTGAGTCTCTGGTCATAATAGAGTGCCACACCTCCTCCACGTGACGCACGGTCTCGCGGAGCAGTGGTATGCCAGCAATCTCTAACTCACAATCGTGGATTTCCGGGCTCAGCCAAGTTTCGGTAATGGCAATTAGCTGAGGTCGTTTAGTCTCAAACCGAGCGACAAGTTCGGCAAATTTGTTAATCAAGCATTGGGCATTGGTATAGAGGCATCCAAGAACAGTTTTGGTAAGCAAAGATGGATGGTGTCGTTTGATGGCATAATCTGAGACAACCGTCATTGTCACGCCGATTCCGGAAGAGTCGGCACTGTTCTGTTTTTTGACAAGTTGAGTAGCATATCGGTCGTTTCAGGTTGAGAGTCCTCTTTTTGGCCAAAAAAGATTTCTTTATCTAGCTTCACTCCACTCTCGAAAGTCATTTGGGGTGGCTTTGCGCTCGATTGCTGATTTTGTGTCCCAGCTGAAGATTCATTTCTTGGTTCAGTTGATAGGGCTTCATTATTCCTGACAGTATTTAATGCAGAATGGGCTGTATTTATATCAGTGTTCATGTGATCGCTAAGGATTACATCTTTTGGGATTTTGTGTTTCCAGCATTTCCAGTTGGAACGTACAGTATCAACCATAGTACTCATTAGGAAGTTTATTTTTAATGGACGTGGCCCATTACCTTTGTAGTTTGCTGAGGAAGGCAGTTTAAAAGTATGCACGACAACGGCTTTTTCGACGAAAATGGTATCAGCCAGAAAACTCCATTGCCTGTAGTCATGCTCAGCTCGCTCGTTAGCCTCAGGATTGCCTGCCAGTTCTGGAACACCGAGGATGATGAGATTGCGGGTAGATGTCTTTCTGTTGTTGTATGTATTGTTCCTCCTTTCGGACCATGGAATATCAACATGAATACGAATATTCAGTGAGTTGATAGACCCAAGTAGATAAGAATTTAGTAGTACGTTTTCCAGGTCACGCTCATTTTCTAAGTTAACCCTTAACAGTCTGGGTTTATCCTGATGAGGTGAATCACGCCGTCTACTTAAACGAGTCAATGCTAACGGCCGTACAGTTCTAAGTTTCATAAGTTTACACATTTCCTTCCATTTTTCTTCATCATGCTTTTGACTGTCTTTGAAGAGAGTGCATTCAGGCTCAGGAACGTCAGTACAAATGACACTCAAAGAGTGAGCTATGGAAAATTGGTGCGTACATTTAAAATATGACATTTAAAACAAGGCATTATACAACAAGATTTGTTTTTTCTAAATCGTTGTTAAGACCATATAGGTTTAAAAAGAACAAAAAATTGGACAAATCTCTCGACAGGCGACCTGTTTATTCATGGAAAAATGTCTGTGAAAAGCTCATGCAGCAGGCATCTAAATTCCTTTTAAATGCACATACTGATGTGCAAGCGTTTAGTTCCTCAGGCAGCTTGTTCCAGAAGTTTACAACTCTTTCACTGAAGAAGTGTTGCCTAAGATTCAGACGGCTGTGGTTTTTCCCGAGATTCAGTGTATGTTCACCAGTTGAAGCGTTGATCGCTCGAGAGAACAGGATTTGACAACCCTTTGTTGCCTAATCATTTCAGGATTTTGAAAGTTTTTATTATGTCTCCCCGTAGACGCCGACTCCGAAGGGAGAAAAGACCTACAGAAATTAGGCGTTCTTCGTAGGGTTACCCAAACATACCTTCAACCATTTTGGTAGCCAGACGTTGGACTCTCTAGTAATAATATGTCTTTTTAAAAGAAGAGGCTCCAGGCTTGCACGCAGTATTCTAAATGCGGCCTGACAATCGCCGTATATATGGGCATAAACACTCCTAGCGTTCTACACGTCAGAACAGATTGAAGCCTAAAGAGTTCTACCCTAGCTCGTTGTGCAGCTAAGGCACACTGCGCAGCCCATTTGAAGCCCGTTGTTACGACTATACCCAAATCCTCAACCCTCTCAATAGATTTAAAGTCGATCCTATCGTTATTCGCAGTTACTGTAATTTTGTCGACTGCTGCAGACAACAGATGACATTAACTATAGTTCAGAGGAATATCCCAATCCTGCGACCATGTAATGACCTTTTGAATATCTTTCAGCTGATCACCGTGATCACTGGATCCGGTGAATTTGACATCATCAGCAAACATGTAGCAGAGACATGAGAACTGCGATGCCAGATCATCGATGAAGATCAGAAAGATTATTGGTACTTATACCTAACCTTGCGGAACCCCACTGGTAACTGTTGCGAATTCAGAGGTAGCATCGCCTACACGGACCTGGAAGGATCTATCACGAAGAAAACTGGTTATCCAGTCGTAAAGCTTAGCCGATATGCCTTTGGCCGCGAGCTTCATCCGTAGGAACCTGTGACTAACCGAGTCAAAGGCCTTACTAAGGTCTAAGTAAAAGAACTCTACCCGTCCGCCTTCATCCAGTGTCTTGGAAACTCTATTTAAAAAGCATGAAAGTTTCGAGAGACACGACCTTCTTTTAGGAAAACTATGTTAAACCGTGCTTAATGATGAATTGTGCACGAGGCTGCTGCACAACCGATCCATGATAAGTTTCTCCAAGGTTTTACATAAAATACTAGCCAAATATTGGAACAGAATATTTTTGGTCCTGGTTTTAATACTTTTCTCAGGAAAAGTGCCTTCTTTGCAATGCTCACGAATCGCTGAGGATCAAAGCTAATTGCGAGTTAATTGTCGCTAAATTGCCGAGACGCGGATCGGTTTACTTCCTCATTGATGAGCGCGGTATATTTTGAGCTGGCTGTCTCTTTTTCTTACGCTGACTAACAACATGGTTGTTAGTTTTTCCACGATTTCCCGCTGCTAATTTTCGTACACCC